>PVNU02000127.1:3767500-3834899 GCA_003013855.2 Liriodendron chinense | reverse complement strand
TCGGTTGCATTCATCATGCATCTCCATGCATCAGCATCCATCGCATCAATCATCATGTTTACCTGCTTTCAAAATAAAAGCCGGTTAGCCAAAGACCCCACAGGCATCCCTAGTGGAGGCACGTGCAAACCAGATTTCCATTTCAAAAAGACAAAAAAATATTTCTATTTGCAAATAAAAACCCCACGGAGTATCACTCCCCAGAGTGGGTGCCTTTTCAAAAATCCAAAAATGTTTTCCAGTAGAGCGTTCTGCCTCCAACGCGCCAGGAGATCTTCCATATCTCTGGGTAGGAGCCGACGCAAAAATCAAATAAGATCCAATGTCTCGCGGTTTCCCCGGAGATCATCGGATCCAATGCACTCAAAGTGCGGTCGAACTGAACTCCAGTGTCAGTGCGGTCGTACCACATGCCAAGATACAAAAAAGATGAAAGCCAAAAGGCTCGGTCACAGAAACCATTTGAATAGGTGGAAACGATGAATTGTAACCCAAGTATCCAAATCAGCAGATTGGGTGGAAAGAGTTCACCCGCACATACCTAGGCGTGGATGCCTGAAGTACCTTGACTGAGTCCAAGTCGGCGTAGTAGAATCCCGTAAGACTATCGGACGCAGGGCGTCTAACCACTTTGACAGTCAAGCGAAACAAGTACTCCTGGAGTGATCTGGGAAAACATCAAACATCACACAATCAGTCTCAGGGTCAGCATCCTCGTAAGACTAACGGACGTAGAGGCTCTGCTGTACCTTTCCAATGTTAGTACCGATCGGGAATGGAAGGGTTGCGATTGGGTACCCAGGTTGCAGCAAACTGCAGGGACAATCGCAACGTTTTCTCCAAACTCTCGCGGTATGTGCGAGTTATCAATTTCCAGACAATCAACTGACTCAGATACAAAGGACAACAAAGATTCCAGACCACAATCAAGGAAAGAATGAATTGCAAACTAAGCATCGAAACCAGCAGATCGGGTGGAAAAGCCCACCTGCACATACCTAGGCGTGGATGCCTGAAGTACCTTGACTGAGTCCAAGTCGGCGTAGTAGAATCCCGTAAGACCATCGGACGCAGGGCGTCTAACCACTTTGACAGTCAAGCGAAACAAGTACTCCTGGAGTGATCTGGGAAAACATCAAACATACAATCAATCACAGGGTCAGTAACCTCGTAAGACTGTCGACGCAGAGGCTCTGCTGTACCTTTCCGATGTTAGTACCGGTCGGGAATGGAAGGGTTGCGATTGGGTACCCAGGTTGCAGCAAACTGCAGGGACAATCGCAACGTTTTCTCCAAACTCTCGCGGTATGTGCAAGTAAGCGATCTCCAAACGATCAACTGGCACAGATGCAAAAGCAAGCAAAGATTTCAGACCATGATCTATGAATGACTGGGTCAGAAGTGGGGTGTCCACTCGCTTTGGCATTCGGTTGCATGCAACCTCTGCCAAAGAGGGGCATCTGTAGACACCCCACCTTCGGCTACACTGTTGGTAGAGATAGCTGGTTGAACGGAGGACCATACCCCCAAATCCCAAGTCCAAACTCAGCCAAACTCACCCTTGTAAGCCCCATTCCATAGCCCAGTTCAAGCCTGAACCCAGTCAACCCAGTCCTAAACACCACCCAGAAAAACCCCCCATAAAAAAGGCCAGTCAAAAAATCTCAAAAAAAGTCAAACTCACTGAGTCAACCCGCTGAGTCAACCCGCTGAGTTAACCCGCTGAGTCAACCCGTCGAGTCAACCCGTCGAGTCAAAACACCGAGTCAACCCGTCGAGTCAACCCGTCGAGTCAAACCACCGAGTCGACCCGCTGAGTCAACTCACTGAGTCGACCAGCGAGTCCAACAGCAGCCCCGAGGGAACGGCCGTACTCGCTGGAAACCGAGGAGCGGCCGTACGGGCGGCCCATGGCGGGCCGCCCGGACAAAATTACGAGAGCTGCCACTCTCTGCTGCTATAAATACCCCCCTCCCCTTCTCATTTCAATAAGCCATTCGAGTCCATTTCAGCCCGAGAGCTCTGAGTCCATCTCTCCACCCTTTAGCCCATTTTTCCACCAAGGAGAGCCCGAGTGAGGAGAGTCTAACCCTGGTCCAGCCCAGCCTGACCACTGGTCCAAGCCTCCCAAGCCATCTAAGTCTTGATCCAGCCACTCGAAGCCAACCCTTGCGACACCTCCGTCCATCCAGCTACTCTTTTTCCAGCATCATCTCATTCGCATCTAGCATAAGTGCAACATTTACTTTTCTTCCAACCCCCCTGCTTCACTACTAACACCTTGATCCATCAAGTACACATGCATATGTCTTTATATTAAGCACCTGTCAGTTCGAGCGTATGCTCTGGGCTTGCCCGTTGTTGGAACCTGCCCATCAGAAACTCTTACTGTTCAGACCTGCATTCATGCTTCACCATAAAACACCTTGATCATTCAAGCACACTGCATACGTCTTACATTAAGCACCTGTCAGTTCGAGCGTACGCTCTGGGCTTGCCCGTTGTTGGAACCTGCCCATCAGAAACTCTTACTGTTCAGACCCGCATTCATGCATCATATCATACATGAGAATATACGAGGATTAAACTAGACTTTCAAGTATCCGATCGATTCTGTGAAGTAGAGACCGTACTTCGGTACGGGCAGTGTGTGGGGTGCCTAACCTCTTCCCACCCTGTAACCGTGATCCCTTACCTTGAATCTCTGGCCGCAGATCAACAGGAGTCATTTTAGAGGAAGGAATCTTCGGATTCCCTTCTCTAACGTTTCTACGGGGTCTAGCCGACTGTAGATTCGAAGTAACTGGCTAGTGGCGACTCTGGTCTTATATAAATTCACTTAAACACATCCAGCTCAATACGACAACCAAACGAAGCCCTCGAGAACGAGGCAAGCCAGTGGCACAAACGGCGATTTCGCACTCACGCACCTCTTCTTCTTCTTCTTCCGAAAGGAAAGGGAGAGCGAACGTCGTGTGGGAGCGCGGAGAAATCGGCGAGGGTCCACAGAAAGGAATAGACTTCGATGAGATATTCTCACCAGTGGTGAAGATGACATCCATACGGATGTTGCTTGGGTTGGCGGCTAGCATGGATCTGGAGATAGAGCAGTTAGACGTTAAAACTGCTTTCCTCCATGGTGACCTGGAAGAAGAGATCTATATGCGACAACCAGAGGGGTTTGAAGTTAAGGGCAAAGAGCATATGGTGTGTAGGCTCAGGAAAAGCTTGTATGGGCTAAAACAAGCTCCTAGGCAATGGTACAAGAAGTTCGACTCGTTCATGTTGACACATGGGTATAATAGAACAGAGTCGGACCACTGTGTGTTCACTCGCAGGTTCTCAGATGGTGATTTCTTAGTTTTGCTCTTATATGTTGATGACATGCTCATCATGGGAAAGGACATCAAGAAGATTGATAGGCTGAAACAGGAGTTGGGCAAGTCGTTTGCGATTAAAGACTTGGGCCCAGCCAGACAGATCCTAGGAATGGAGATAACCCGTGACAGAAGCAGCAGAAGGCTTTGGTTGTCACAGGAGAGGTATATTGAGAAAGTCCTAGAGCGGTTCAATATGAATGCAGCGAAGCCGGTTAGTACTCCACTGGATGGTCACTTCAAATTGAGCGACAAGCAGTGTCCCAAGACGAAGGCAGAGGTGGAAGAGATGTAGAAGATACCCTACGCCTCGGCTGTAGGAAGTTTGATGTATGCTATGGTGTGTGCGCGCCCAGACATAGCATATGCGGTTGGTGTTGTCAGCCGGTATCTTGCCAATCCTTGCAAAGTACATTGGGCAGCAGTGAAGTGGATACTATAGTATCTGAGAGGCTCATCCAGGTTGAGCCTATGCTATGGTGACGGGAAGCCTATGTTAGAGAGTTACACAGATGCAGATATAGCAGGTGACATAGATTCCAGGAAGTCCACATCGGGTTTCATGTTCACGTTTGCTGGGAGAGCGGTTTCTTGGCAGAGCAAGCTACAGAAGGTCGTAGCATTGTCGACGACAGAGGCTGAATACATTGCAATCACAGAAGCATGCAAGGAGATGCTTTGGATGAAGAGGTTCCTACAGGAACTTAGCCTAAAGCAGGAGAAGCACGTGGTCTATTGTGATAGCCAGAGTGCGATACACTTGAGCAAGAATCCAAGTCAGCATTCCAAGTCGAAGCACATAGAAATTCGGTATCACTGGATCATGGATACTTTGGAACAGAAGGTGTTACAGCTTAAGAAGGTCCACACGGACGATAACGGGTCAGATATGATGACCAAGGCTTTGCTCAAGGGAGAATTCAAGGCTTGTAGAAGCCGAGCTGGCTTGAAGATGGTGAACTCTTCCTGAGTTGGAAAAGGGAGAGATTTGTTGGCGTTTTCCTCCTCATTAGACAGAGGAGAGAGAGTATTCATACTCATGTCCGACCGACCGGTGCCCCTGGCCGATCGGCCGGACTAAGTGGCTGGAAACCACAAAATCTCTGGACAGATTTTGTGAAGGCTGGCCGGTCGTCCGACCGGCCGGTGGTCCTGGCCGACCGGTCGGCAGACAGGTCGGGCTATGTGTTGTTATACATAGTTTCTCTCTGGACTGGCTTTTGGTGGGTCCTACCGGCCAGCGGTTTTGGCCGACCGGTCGGAGGTGTGCTCGGATTGGTACTGCAGTTTCCAAATCGGGCTAGGACTCTTGCAAAACTACATATATGGAGTTCTAATTCGGAATTTGGGGTTCCCACAAGGTGTTCTACACGTCCTAGGTGAGAGAGAGAGAGAGAAAAAGAGAAAGAGAGGAAGAGAAAGAGGGAGAGGAAGCTTGTTGGTAGAGGAGGCGTTGCTCGAGAAGGTGATTCCCGGTGCAACGACGTCTCGGCTCTTCAACGTCTTCGTGCTCGGGTGAGATCTCTCAGTTTTCTTGTTCTTTCATTGTTATCCATCCCTGTGTGGGTGAAAAAGGTTTGATCCAAGCGGTGTGTGCTTGTGATCGGTTGTAACAGTTCTCTGGTATAGTAGATTGTTGATCTGGACTAGGTCCCGTGGTTTTTACCTCTTTGGAGGGTTTTCCACGTAAAAACTCCTTGTGTCGTGTGGTTGTTTGTTTACTCTTGATTATTGCTTTATCCTAGTCCATAATTCTAGTGCATTGGGGGGCGAGATCCTCAGGCTTGTGTGAAACGCACCCAACACATTGCCATATTTACAATTCTTGTTATCAGGGTGAATTTGGCTTGAAAAACAAAACTATTTTAAAAATATTTATTATAAATTAATAAATAATTTGAGAACTTTAAAATATCAGTAAAGATGAAGTAATTTAAACTTTTAATTAATTATTTCATTAAAATCACGATATAATTGTAAAAAAAAAAAAAAAAAAAACGGCCAAAATTTCTGAAAATCTAACAATATTCTCATAGTTATATCATTTGAAGTTATTCGGGTGTGCACACATGGAATTCCACAAGGCGAACTCAGGAAAGCATTTTCGGGATTATTCCCGACCCCAACATACTGGGACGTGGTTGGCTAGTGACCTGGCCGGGCACCAGCCAGCTAGCTGGTGTTAAAGGTCTGTGGCCTCACCATGATGTATATGTTTTATCCATGCGGTCCATTCTTACTGCCCACTCAATTTAGGGCATGAGCCCAAAAATGAGGCAAATCCAAATCTCAGGTGGAGCACACCACGGCGGAAACTGGGCTCTGTTTAAACCCTTTATGGCAGGGAGACTCGTTTGATTCATTGACGTGCCACCTAATCTGGACCATAAGTCGGGCCCACCTTGATATTTAGGAGTAATCCACCCTGTTCATCTGTTTTGTCAGTTCATTTTATGGCATGGGCCAAAAAAATGAGGCAGATGCAAAGCTCAAAGTGGCCCCCATATGGTTCCAAGATGTTTCAATGGTAGGCTTTCAGTCCCACTGTTTCTTGTTGTGTGGCCCACTTGAGCTTAATATCCGCTCATTTTTTGGGCTCATGCCCTAAAATGATTTGGAGCAACAAATGGACGTGGTTGATTTCTCAAAAACATCCTTTGGCCGATGAATGTTACAACAGCCTTCAATCCATTGTTTCCCATTCGTTTGGCCCACTTGAGCTTTGGATGGACTCATTTTTTGGCCCATGCCATAAACTGAGATGGCAAAACCGATGGCTAGAGTGGTTCAGTTACAAAAATCTTTATGAGCCCCACTTATGGTAGGGCAGCCCTCCCTGTCCATATCCCACATTGATTAATGTCCGGTGGATTTCTCACAAACATTAATTCTGGTTATGTGCCCTCATTTTAGGCCACGGATTGCGTCCTGCCCCTGCTTGGATAGATTACTGTTTGGGTAGATCTGCGGAGGGGCCGCCGTGATGTATTTGTTTATCCACTCTATCATCCCTCTTGTAAGATCTTTAAAGCATGATCCCAAGAACAGGCAAGTGAACCACACCAAATAGTTATCTTGGGTTGCATTAAATGCAAGGGTCATCTGTTGTGTGGTCTACTTGAGCATTATCTCTGCCTCATTCTTGGGCTGATGCCTTAAAATGATCTTAAAAAAGGGGTGGACGGAGTAAATAAACACATACATCATGGTGGCCCCTCCACAAATATGCTCGAATGGCAACCCGTCCTGGTGAGGGCATGACACAATACGCATCCCTCATTTAAGGCATGGCCTAAAAAATGAGGCAAATCCAAAGCTCAAAGTGGGCCTGAGATGGCCTTAAGTTGTTTCAATTGCGGGTATTCAATCCCATTGTTTCCTATCGGGTGTTCCACTTGAGATTCAAATCAGACTCACTTTTGAGTCTATGCACTAAAATAAGCTGGAAAAATAGATGGATGGAGTGCACTTGTGACATTAATCAAAGTGGGCCCATGAATGTTTCAGGAGTGGGCGTTCAATTCCCTTGTTTTCCATACTTTTGATGCACTTGAGCTTTGTATAGGGCTCATTTTTGGGGCCATGCCCTAAATTTTGAAAGAAAAATTGATGGACAAGGTGGACATGTCATAAAACCCCTGTAGCTGACTAATGTTTCAGTGGTGGGCATTCAATCCCCATTGTTTCCTATAATGCGTCCTGCTATGAGATTTGGATATGCCTTAAGTTTAGGTCCATGACCTCAAGTGACCTAAAGTGAGGTGGCAAAAATAAAAGGGCGGGTAGATTTCTCACAAACCTCTCAGCGGTTCTCACCTACAGTTGGACATTGCCTCCTTCCACCAGAGGATTTCTCACCAGCTAATTTCGTCTTCACCGTGCGTGCTTGTAGCCCACAAATTAAAATGTTAAAATGGTCCAACCATAGATATTTTTAGGCACAGCATCCATTAACGGTGGTGTACAATTGATCATTTACAAACCATTGGCCCCACTTGTCAGAATTCGAGACTTTGTCACAGGCAAAATCTGCAGGCCACGTGTCTCATTTTATTCCGCCTTCACGTGCAGCAACGCGTCTGAGCGGGGCGCGAATTAAGTGTTATCCGGGCAACACCTTAGTGGGTATTAGCCCTACCGTGGGACCCACCACGATGATTTTATGTATATCCATTATGTCCATTCATTTATTCCGACCATTTTAGAGAAGGGTACATAAACAATTATGCAGATCCAAAACTCATATGGACCACACCACAGGAAACATTGGAGATTGAGTGCCTCACCATTAAAAATTTCAAAGGGCCTATTGTAACGTTTTCTTAATGTTTATTTACAATCCAACCTGTTTATAATGTAAATAATATCTGATTTAAGGGAAATTAGAAAGATAAGATTGATATAAAACTTTTGTTGCCCACAAAAAGTCTTTAATGGTTATTAATCACTCTTTCTATTATTATAGTCCACCTAACATTTGGATATTCTTATAATTTAGGATAGCCTACAAAAATGAGATGAAAAAACAGATGAATGGCGTGGATATGAAATAAATTCATAAAGGTAGGCCCCACACCGTAAGGGTAACACCAACTAAGCTGTTACCCGGGTAACAGCTAATTCAATCCCGTCTGAACGGTCAGAGAATGGGTCACACCATGACCTGCAGCGAAAGTGACGAGGAGCATGGGTGAGCATTTGGCACCGTTGGGGGGTAACGTCGAGTTTGGTCAGCAACTGTGGTGTTTTATATTAAATAATTCAGCATTCACGTGCAGCACGTGTCTGTACGGCTTTAAAGATTGGCGAGTGTCGGGATCCTCTGCTAGAACCTATTCTACTGCCTCTCTCATTGGTCTGCGACGCTGTCAGGTTGAGATAGATTAAGAAAAAGGGGAGCGGATTAGGTACTTCCCGAGCCTGTTCCGTGCTCAGGACAGGCCCGACGTGGCACATACGTGTTACATTTGTATTGGTGTAGGGCATGTTATCAGAGCTGACCTGCCACATCAGCAAGCCTGACACAGCAAGCCTGACACAAATCAATTTAGGGGATTATACCAAAAGGTAAGTAGATCCAATCATCAGGTGGAACATAACATAGGAAACAGTGGTGATTGACTATTAATGGGCCACATAAGTTATGGATGAAGTTGATATTTGTTTTTTTCACTTCATCCAGGCTCATGTGACCTTATTAACGGATTGGATGGTAAATAAATACTACGAAAATATGAAGGTGCATCCTAAAAAGTTTTTAATGGTAGGATGGTCAATCACCACTTTTTCTTATGGTATGGTCCACTTGATAATTGTCTCTGCTTCATTTTTAGCATAATGCCCTAAGATGATATGGAAAAACGGATGGACGAAGTGGATACATAATACATACATCAAGGTGGGCCCCACGATAACCTAAGGTAAGCCGCACCGTCTTAGGTGAGCCGGGGTCTCACCTAATCCGCTCTCTAAATCTTCCTGCCCGGTTAGAGCAGAGGATACGGATTCAAGATTAGCCACGCCATGAACACGACCTGCAGCGAAAATATCACCACCATTGAAACCTTGCTAGGGCCCATAATGATCTTTATTTGTCATCTAACCTGCTCATAAGATCCCAAAGACATGGATGAAGAGAAAAAAATAAATAAATCATCTACATCAAAAGCTTTTGTGGCCCCCAAATAATTTTCAAGAGTATACATTCAATACGCACTATTTCTTGTTGTGCAGTTTAGTTGAGATTTGGTTAAGCTTCATTTTTAAGATCAAGCTTAAAATTATATGATAAAATGGATCGATGGAGTAGATAAAATATATAAATAATGGGTTTCATCAGTACGCATTCCGCTCCCAACACCCTTTTCAAACCAGTCATTCTTTTTGTTCTTTTCACGCAGTCTTGACTGGCCCGACCAGGGTACCAACATTATTTTCACGTGGGTGGCGTTCGGCTTGCACGCATGATGATGACAATTGAATAGTGTCCATCTTGCACACCTACCGATAAGCAGGCGGTTGGATGGGTGATTTCACAAAAGATAAAACTACGATAAGCGTCACACGGTAATATCAGATATAACCAGAGGTAAAAAAGAACTGCTTTTAACGGCTACATCCGCCGAGATATCCGCTAAATATAAGCTAGATAAAATGCTAAATATTTAATATAGAATTTACAATCAGGAATTTTCTTATACTATTTTGAACATGTTCTTACAGGTTTTAAACGTGCTTGCTGTCCTTTGCGTGTGTGTGGTGTTTGGTAAGCTACTGTCATTGTTGCACACATGGTGTAATTAGACCTATGCAAACCATCCATCTGTTTGCCTAGGTCATGGAAGAGAGCGGATTGCCTGTGACCCGGGGCATAGAGATATCTCTGTGCCTAGAGCTGTGCGGGGCCCATAGAGATGTCTGTGACAAATCTACTCCGTCCATCTGTTTTGAAAGATCATAATAAGACAGGATTCTAAAAATCATACATATCCAAAATTCAGGTGGCCCATACCATATGAAACAGTGGGTATTGAACACTTAGCGGTGACAAAAGTTTTACATCAGGGTGATATTTTTCCTACAGTTTATCGGACTGTTAATAATTCTATAAACAGTTTGGGTGACATAAACATCATGTCAGCTCCAGGAAGGTTTCAATGGTGGACGTTGGTGTTCCCACCACCGTTTATAATATAGTCCACAGTCCATGGCTGATTAAGTGGGGAGGCCGTAATCATGGAGCTTACTGTTTTCTTTTCAAAGCATTTGAGCTGTCCATCATTTTCCACGTATAAATTTATGAATTGGGCCAAAAAAAAAATCCATATCTGAAGCTCTGGTTAGCCACACAGCAGGTAACAGTGCATATTGGGACCAAGCCTTCTAAACGATCATAAGACCACACAATTTTAGATCGGGGGGCAAAACTGGTGTTGCGGAATGTCATTATGAACGGTTGAGAATGTCATTCAAGTACCGTTTGAATGGCCTAGAAATATCAAAACTAGAACATTGAAAGTTTCAACAGTGGTAAGCCACAAATCCACTTTTTCATGTCATGAGATACACCTTTGCAGTATATCAGCCTGAATTTTAAGGCCACAGCTTAATGAGATGGCAAAAATGGTGGACGGTTCAGATTTGCCATAAATATTAGGAAAGTGGGGTTCACCAAAATTAAGGTTGTATGAGGAAGCGACATCTCTATTGTGCGGTGGTTTGGCTCATTGTTTTCTTTGAGAAAAATCCCACGCATGGGTGTACGATTTAAATTGATCATTAGATGGTTAGAAGCGTAAAGATGCCCTATGTTAACACCCAACCAATTACGACTAGATATGGGAACAAGAGTCTTGGTGATTTAGCTTGAAACTCTGCAAAGCAATGAAAGCGATGAGTCTTACAATTGAAACTCTCTGCTGAGTATTACAAGCTGGAGTCCAAAAAACCAACTCTTTACAAAGCAATGAGTCCAAGTAATAAAAGGTTTATGGGATCTTTCATGTACTATACATGGCCTAATATAATAGCCATGTGAATCAAAGAGATTTGCACATCCACTACCCAATTAAAGATTCACACAAAATTATAATATGACTACTGCCCTTCCCAATTTATATAAATGACACTCAATGAAGAGCTTAAGGCACTAACCAAGCCTTCACACACAACCTATCTTACAGCATAATGCTGTCTGTCCTAATTTTAACCTTAGTTCCTGCACTTCTATTCAACATCGCTGTAATAAGTTTGGAATTTAGCATAGCTTAGATTGCTATTGTCCAACGCCAATATCATTGTAGTACACTTAGGAGTAGTGTAAATATTCACGACCTCCATTGTCGAATACACAATCAACTAAGTCCATAGTTGGAAGATCACACTAGTCACATCCTACTAGCCATTCACCTCAATTGTTTGTTTACACAAACGATTGTAGATAATTATCTTTTATTCTTTATTTATTTTATTATCACTGATTGTACTAATCTTCATTCTAAATCAATAAATTCAGCAATCAGTTGTTATTTTTAATTCTAATCGCCCATTATTAATTACTAAGAAACTTAAGAACTACGATCACTGTTGAAATAAAAGTCCTTAGCCAAAGACAAAAAGATCACATTCAAACGGACTAATCCTCCCATTATAAACTGTCTGGATCGCTATACATTGGTGGTTAGACAGTTAAGTCAATCTTTACAAGCCAGATCTTATGGCTGATTTGACACTCGAGGTCACAAGGGCTTAATCAAACTTGAGTTAGGTATGACTCTAGTATGCCTAACATTATCCTAATAATCGTGCACGTTTAATTGAGCAAAGGGCCTGTTTGTTAACATGTGTGGTCTTATGGCTGATTGAAATGCAACGCCCTGGACCAACGATCATGGCCATTGCTTCATCCCATGTGCCGCACATGTACGTTAGATACGTACCCGTTGGACTTTTGCCCGGGCATCTGCACGTGGGTTTGACTGATGAGCAGCTCAAGGATAACATGTTCTCGTGTACATGAGGGGTGTGGTGTTCTCGTGGGGTGTCGTGTACATGTGTACATGTTCTCGGGTACTTTGGCCCTTCTTGGACTGGTGTTGCCTGAAAAAAGAGAAAAAAACATTCAGTTGTGAAGATTCAATCCTTCCAACTCTGTACAGATCACGTGAAACAGTAGCGACGGAATGCCCATCACGGTGAGTTGGGACCCACAGTGTTGTTTACATACATCTGTTCCATTCACCTGGTACATCTCATCAGGATGAGGAGGCACCCAAAAATCAGGCCATTCCAACACTGAAGGGGCCCCAACCTCAAACAAGAATGGGTGTCCCCTATTAACTCTTTCCTATGTTGTTGCTCACATGATTGACGGATTCCCTTGATTTTTAGGCCTGGGGCTAACATGAGGGGACGCATACGATGGCATGCTTGGATCCCTGCAGAATGTCACGGTAAGGCTAAGATGCAGTCGACCATTGTCCCGTACTTGGAGAGATGAAATAACCGCAACAGATGCTTCAAAAGTGCATAAAGACCTCTGCTCTCCTCAGTCTTGACAACAGTTGTAAATTCAAAAGTCATATTCTAACCCTTTTTTTTTTTTAAGCAACTTAAATCAGTTGTATGACTCTATCTGAATCGAGTGAGTTACCTGCGGTCCAGACAGCCCATAGGTTTTTAACAGACCCAGGTTCTTAACTCATGGTGAACCTCATGCCATGAGTGGATTCTTAATTTTGGGTCCTTACTCATACCTCAGTAGTGGACTCACATGAGTTTCAACACGAGGTCATCTGTTCGAGTACCCATTGTGGTGAAATCCCACTTTGGTGTGAGTGTGTGAGTATATATGTGTGGGGGTGTGAGTGCGTGTGTATAATAATAATAATAATAATAAAAAACTCTTGGTGAACCTACATTTAGATTTACGTCGCCTTGGGTTGGGTTTGGGTCAGGGCAAGAACAGCCGCAAAATCCAAATAGTAAATGAGCCAAGAAGGTTAGCCTGATCCCATACCATTTACTAATGGTGGAAGAACTCGAACCCAAGCATTATCCACAACCCATAATTCAAACTCAAGCATGAATTAAAACCAGATCAATCATTTGGCCCAAGTCCCACTCAAACTCTACCTGTTTACCCAACCGGCCTCAGTTTCAAGCCCTACATTTATGTAGCACGAGCATGGTTCAAGCGGACAGTCAATCCATTTTCCATATATGAAAATTATGAACCCACGTCATTTCTCCTTTAATTTTTGTAGTGCAGACTGTTAGCCGATGGCTACTGGCTATTCTGGTCACTAGGCATACAAGTCCTAGCGTGACATACTTAAAGGTTAGGTCTATGTCCCTTTTCAAAGCTGGGCCCAGATTTTACTGAATTTTCTATTAGGGCATGACCTGAGCTTAGAACTGTCAATCTTCGGGATGTTGAGCGGTTCTGGCACTACAGCCTAGCCAAACAGTTCAAATTCTGGCAAAAAAATCCTAGGCGGGGCCTGTTGACTGCCCCACATGTGCTTGAGAATTGATCTGTTTACGAAGTCAATGGGAGGAAATGGACCTGATATTAAAGGCCCACTTACAAACGGGCTGCCCTTGATGTAACATTTCGGCCTGAATCAGAAACATTATCCATCGCACTGATCAATTGATATGCTGGCCTCATGGATGGGCCAATGTTCAATGGGGTTTGTCAAAAAAACTAATTCCTAGAATAGTTTTGTTCCAATTTCGTACTATGTTTCATCCAAGAGATGCCAACAGTTCAATGGTCTGGATTTCATCCCCTCTACACAAATCAATGATTCGTAGGGTGGGTACGATGCTACCATATAGATATCAACTATTTGCAGCATCTACTTAACAATCGAGGCAAATTCCAAAGGTAACATTCTAACATTTTCTTCAAATGAGCTGCACGCCCATGTTTTACTATTCGGAATGAGGATGGTCACCGCTGCCCAATGACAGACATGGGGTTGTGATGGGAGGACTTGAAAATGGTCCTCTTAACAAACCATCAGCGATCAATCTGTACGCTGCTTCCGTTAGGTGAATTCCATCCCAGGATACATATGCCGATGGGTCGTCGCACACCGCGGCCTCAGCGTGGCCACAACTGTAGGAATTGTTGTGATTGTATGGCCCACCGCCTCTGCAGCATGCTCTGAGCGCTCCGCCATAGAATCCTACATTTACATGACATAAAGGCATGAACAAGTTCACAAATACATAGGAGTCTTGACTCTAGCTAGTAAAATTGCAACTGAAATGCACGTTGAGAGAGGTGAGGGCAAAGTGATTGTAAGTAGCTCAAGTTGGATCGGTCCTCGGACTGGCTCCTCTTGAGGCCAGGATGGGCTTGATTGACCCCTCAGCCCTAGACCCACCTAAGCCGTTCATATGGTAAGCCTTACCATAGGATGGTCAATTGAATAATATGTTTCTAACAGTTGATCCTATCCATCTGACTAGTGGCTCTCAAATGGACATGGACAGCCACGTCCATATCTAAGAAGGGACCAATCATTTGTGTAGGATAATCCAATGGGAACAGGGCTCAGGCTGTAAAATGTAATTGGGTGGGGTTGGTTTGAACCCTACCCAACCAGGCCTGCTCATGTATGTAATCAACAAGCTAGGCTAAATGACCCAACCAGGCCCAAAATCCAAAACAAACTAATAGAAGATGAGACATATAAATATAATGTATCCATTTAGTGTATCATGCCTTTTACCCCACATTCCGATCTTAGACTTGAGTTGAACCGTGCCAGGTCAGGTTGGGTTGAGCACCGAGTTCGACCACAGGGTATTTGGAAAACCGATCAGGTTTGGGCCAGAATTCCTGACCCATTTTGGACCCAAGTCCAACCTGAACACGATCTATTGCCACCCCGCGAGATAGGAAGATTGTTGGAATATGTTCCATTGAAAAGAGGTGCGACATGAGCCGTTGGATCAGCAGTAGTGGGCCCCACACATTTGGGCTTGGCAATCGATAGATAATTTGTTACTAGGGGGGTCGAGAGCGCACCAAAATCGTATGGAGAGCGGTAGAAGCGCATGGCAGCATTGTAATAATCAGCATAGATGATGGTAGTATGAGGATGCAGTGAGCGCAATCGATCCAGCTCCTGCAACAGTAGGTGATTGTGATACTCGGAGAAATCGTTCAAGTATGTAAGACAACCGGTGAGAGGGTCATAGTCTTCCGATCTCGGGCTAGGGAGGGTCGTTAGATATGCTGCCGAGCAGCCGGTGGGTAGGATACCAGGGACCACGAGTGTCCTAGCCCCATGCTTTATCAACATCTGGATTGCAACACATCCATTGAAATAACAGATCAATGTCAAATCGATTTCAAAGATTCTACATTGGTTCTTACTTACGTCCACGCGGCAGATCCTTCACCGTCAGTTGGCCCTATCATGCATGTATCGTGGTCTGAAGATTGAAATGGTCTTGTCCTTAGGTGACACATACATGCCTACTAAATGTGGACGGCCTTCTCTATTATTCATAGTTCAATTTCTTCATGCACCTGTGGCCAGTCACATGTATGGTGGGACCAACCAGATGAATGTTGGATCTCTGCATGTATCCTACAACTTACATCAACTGTTGATACGATGAGATTGATGACGAGAGGTACGAAGGTTCTTATCTCTTCTACGCTCCTTCCTTGTAAGAAAGGGTTATGATAATCATTGCTTCCCAACTCTCCCACAACGAACAGAGTCTTTCTAAAAATGCCTCCACAGTCTAGCCAGAATAGAAATCAACAATCAATTTAAGACCAACTCAGAGTGTAATTGGACTATAATAATAATAATAATAATAACTTTGTGGGGTCCTCCATTTTGTGTGTAACATCTACCTTTATCTATCACGTGTGCCAGCTCATGTTAGGATATGACCCAAACGCCAAGCCGGTCAAAACTCAAATGAGACACGGTACATTGGGGGCGGTCGGATGCGACTTGTTTAAGTCAACCGCAAGTCACCCCAACCAAGCTGGTTGGCCCGAGTCACGCGTCTTAAATCCTTGCATGGCCATTCGTAGGGTGAGTTCCAGTACTGGAAAACTAGATATTAACCTTGTCTAAAAACTTTTGTAGGCTCCAAGAATGTGTCAACTGCAGGCTTTTCTAGGCCCACTGTTGTCTGTGGTGTTGCCCACTTCAATTTTGAATTGGCAAGTTCTTAATATCCAAAATTGGTTGGGTGCAAATGATAGTGGTAAAGTTACTTCACCTACTACAAGCAGTTTCCTCAACTAGCGGATAAAAATTTAAAATGAAAATTGAAAACACAAAGAACATCAGGTAAAACCAAATATAGAGAAAAAGACTGAGCAAACATCAGTGATGGGAATGGCATTTCCAGTTGATAATATGACAAGCTTAGCATCAAAAGTTTGTCGTGAAGTTTAAAAAACAAGATAAATGAACTGTCATACAAGCAGAGGCTTCATTATTTATGATCCAAAAAGGAAAAAAAATAACAGAGTTGCAAAAAGGAAAAGATGAAATGCCGAGACGCTAGATAAAGTGACCATGGAGCAGAAAAGGAAGCAACAAAATGGCATAAGTGATGTAAAGGGCATAAGCAGTGGAGAAGGCTTGCAAACTGATTTCTTCAACCAAGAGGCAACAATCATCGGGGTGAAGAGTTCAATATTTAATGGTCCATAAAAATGATAGGTCCACAACACCAGCTAAGCTCTCCAATCAGATCTGGGCCCACACCAAGCAAGCAACATATACAATGTGGATTTAAATATACATCCAAGTAGTCAACACGACTCCATAGACGTTGATTTATGAATGCTGATCAACAGTTGTGGGTTTTTTAAATCCAGCGGTCAGATATGAAAAAGGGCCTACAGAAATGATGTTCAAACAAATGATGGGCCGGGTGCTTCAGTCGCAACACTCCACCACGCATGCAATCTCGTAGGGGGTTTCTAATTGGGGCCATTGATGGATGGATCCAGCAGCGGAGACGGTGACAAGAACAGGGAGGTCCATACAATAAATAGAAAGGAAAGTAAGCAAAAAGGTAATGGATAAAAATGAATTGCTTGATACAAATTGTGGTTTGCTTCCTTAGCTTTAGTCTATAGAGTTTGGTCTGCCTATTGCAAATATGTCAATTTCACGATAGATAGGAAACATAATTTAAGGGGTAATTTCTTCTTAATTAAACTAAATATTTGCAATTTTATTTGCTAGTACATCCAAACAACCCCTTTTTAATGCACAAGTACATCAAAGTCCAAACAGACAAGGTTTGGTGGCTTCACATTTATATATGTTGTTCCTCACCAATTTATACTTTTCATTATATTGCAACAACCTCACCAAACTCTATATTACATTTCAGACAACTGATATCCTGTACACAGAGGGCTGACAACTTGTTATGAAGACTTATCTTTTCTACCAATATTCCGCTTGTAGAGTTGTTTACGCCTAATTTAACTACGTCAAATCTAGCAAGTTAAATGATACCATGTGGTAGCGAAATCTCAGTAAGAGACAAACGAAAGATTATTTTGGATACCCTAAAGGTTGAATGTGATCAAAATTCAAAAAGTCACGAGTCGCCTAAAAGATATAAGGCCGATTGGCTATTGCCGTCATGTGACATATATCATATATCTTGCTCACGTGGCAAAGAAAACTATTTATTATAATGGCCTCGCGACAAAAAAATGAATATAGACTGAAACACGATCACAGCAAGTAACAAATTTGGTCGATGCACCATGGTATAACATAAAAGAAGTCCTCATAGCCAAAATCACTTAAGAATCAAAGTAACAACAATACCTAATTGGTGGAGTTTCACAGTGCACTGTACACGTTCATTCAAAGAAAGAGAAAACTACTACCAACATATAACGTTACAAGAGAAAGTCCAATTCGTGTAACATTAGCAAAACATGCGTACAACCAACGGCTAGCCCATAATAAATGACTAGTACATTGATTTTATATGACAAGCTGCAATTGTTTTCAAGCTTAGATGGTGATTTCCATGTTCATTTAAAAATGAATGCGTCGATTCTGATTTGGCTTGTTCAATCTTCTTAATTTGAAGTTTATCCTTCACAGTAATAGATTAATTACTTAGAATGGCTGGTGAGCTTACTTCAAGAGTTTGGATCATCTATGTCCAGGGCATAGGGATTTTCTGTGCGCTGGTTTCTTATTGGGCCATTTCAGAAAGTGATGATGCCAGAAATCAGGGCTGCAGTTTTTGCTTTTTTGCTTTTTTTTTTTTAAACCTATTGTGCCGTGAAGACATGGACCGATCAGAAATCAGGGCACAGGAAGTCCCTAGGCCCTGAACACAAACTATCGGAAGGGAGTCCGGATGGGAGCAGATTGCCTGTGACACCCGCCACAGGGGTATATCCCTGTGGCTGGGGCTGTGTGGGATCATCCGTGACAAATCCACTATGTCCATATGTTTTGGAAGACCAAGTTAGGACAAGATTTTAAAAATAATGCAGATCCAAAACTCAGATGGGCCATACCACACGAAACAGTGGGTATTGAACACTGAGCGGTGATAAAAGTTTTGCATCAAGATGATGCTTTTTCTTACAGTTTATCTGAGTGTTAATAATTCTTTGAACAGTTTGTATGGCACATAAACATCATGGGCAACTCCAGGAAGGTTTCAACGGTGGAAGTTGGTGTTCCCACTGTTTTGTTGGTGTGGCCCACTTGAGTTTTGAATCTGACTGATTTTTAGAATCCCGTCCTATTTTTGTCTTTAAAAACATATGGACGTAGTGGATTTGTCACGGACTTCTATGTGGATCCCACACAGCCCGAGCCACAGGGATATCCCTGTGGCCCGTGTCACAGGCAATCCGCTCCCAGTCCGGATCCTCTTGTGCTAGCTTTTTTTTATTGCTACATGGCATCACAGCATGATGTCAATGTGATGAGGTTGCAAACCAATGTGATGTGGTTTTCTGAACAGTGTGATGTGGTTACAAACTAATGTGATGGCGGAGACCAAGCTATAAACAGGGATTTTCAGGAAACAGCGGATCCAGACTCATAGGAAGGAGGAACGCTTCTCCTCAGTGGGCCCTACAATGTCTTGTTTCAACAAACAAGGGTCAAGGAATCAGATGTCATGATTATTCAAGAAACACTACCATCACTAGAAAAAGTGGGTTCCACTATTTAGACACTTTCAGTTAGTTTTGAACAATTTCTGTCTGCGTAACAAAAAGCCCTACGCACTGCCCAAGCATAATGTAACTCTTCTTATTATAGGTGAACTACTACATTAGTTTTTACTGTTTAGAAAACAGCTGTGACTCTTGAAACGTATGTATGGTCGTCCAAATTGCTGACCCAACCATAGATGAAGCCTAATTGAAAATTGAGCTGAGAAGATAATATTGCTAACCTTTTTTTTTCTTTGAATTTGGACTACTTTTTTGCTCCATCCACCATTTAATAGAGATCATAATTTGGTTTCTCTGGGTATCTGTCGCGTCACATACGAGGGAGACGAGACAATGTCATTTTTTAAATGGTCCCCACCATGTGAGAACCTTAACACCTACAGGCACTCCACTCTATTTGTCAGTACCGTTTTCAGCCACAAGATGAAAAAAGAAGAGAGACACGAAGAGTATAGTTATCTGATACTCTAGCCATGAGCGACACTTGATAAGCAGGCACTTAACAATGGTGCATGTGGCATATATTAACTCAAAAATAAAATGACTATACTGTGGAACTGCCTGTGGCCAAGTTACACTCCAAAATCTAAATTGGTCAAACAATCCTGACCTCTTATTTTTAACATTTGTTTTTTTGTAAGAAGTACATAGCATATGTATCATTTTTCATCATCTAAATATCATTTGCATCCATTTGCTCTCAATTCCACCCATTTATCTCCATTTACTCCCATCCAAACTGCCCCTTAAGTTAGTTTGGCAAGCATAAATATAAAAGTAAATTATGAGCTAAAAGTGCTCACCTTAACAAGTTTTTTTTTTTTTTTTTGTTTTTTCTCTCACACAGTCCATATCAAAGGAGGCCCCACATGGTGGACTGTCTACATTAGAGGTGGGGCTCACACGGTAGACGGTCCACATTAAAGGTGGGCCCCATATGACGGATGACCCAATATTAATGTGGGCCCATATATGGAGGGTTCACATCAAAGATCGGTCAATAACAAAAAAAAAAAAAAAATTAACATCCAAAGTGGGAGGATATGATGGGCGATGCAATTCAAAGTTGGGGCCTACATGATGGACCATCCACATCAAAGGTGGGCTCCACATGAGGGGTAGTGAACATTGAAGCTAGACCCTACATGATGGATGGCCCATATGGAGGTGGCCCCATATGATGGATGGTCCACATCAAAGGTCAGCTCCTAGTGATGAGTGACCCACATCCAAGGTGAGCCCCGCATGATGGGCAGCCTAAATCGAAGTTGGGGTCACACAAGATGGATAGTCCACGTCGAAGTTGGGCTCCACATGATAGGCAATTAATAATGGTGGGCCTCACATGATGGATGATCCACATCAACATGGGCCCCAGATAATGGACGGTCCACATCAAAGGTTGACACTAATGATGAGTGGCTTATATCCAAGGCGGGCTTTACATGATGGACGACCCCCACATTAGAGGTAGGGCCCACATGATGAACGATCCACATCAAAAGTGGGCTACACATGATGGGCGATGGATATTGAAGGCCGACGTCACATGATGGACAATAACATTGATGTGGGCCCCACATGATGGATGACCAACATCAAAGATAGGCCCTACATAATGAACGGTGCATATAAAAGGTTGGTCCCTAATGATGAATGACCCATATTCAAGGTGGGCCACTATATGATGGACGACCCACATCAAAGGTGGGGCCCAGCCAATGAATGGTCCACATCAAAGGTTGGCAGGTTGGCCTAAATGATGGATGGTAGATGTGAGGGTGACCAGACAGACTTGAGAGATATTTATTTATAATGTTGGAAGCCAAATATGCTTTGCTTTTCTACTTTCTGGCTGACAAGTATGCTGTATACTAAACATACTTATCTACTTAATAAGTAGAAACCAAGATAAGCTACTTATGGCATAAATAACATTTCTTAAGTAACTTAAGATCCAAAGGCCCCCGCAATGTCAAGAAATCCAATAGTCAAATAACCCAATAAAAGTAATTTTTAGTTCATGATACATCTACTTATATGCCATGCATGTAGTTTCTCAAAACCTTCTAGCGCCTTTTGTATCCATTAGGCCTGACAACGGGTCGTGTTGAACCGTATTCGTGTTGTGTCGTGTAAAAAATTTGCTCACCCAAACCCGGTCTGTTAACTAACGGGTCGAAATCTAGAAACCCAAACCCATTCGTTAATTTAACGGGTTACCCGTAACCCGACTCATTTAACATGTTAGGCCAGTCTACTCATCAGATGGCCACACCGTTGATGAGGACAACTGATAGTCTAACCCAACATATAGTTGTGGTCCACTTAGTTGGCCCATTCTATCACCGAAAACAATAAGATTCACTCCTGAGACGAGGAGGAATCACCTACATATTGCAATATTGTATATGATGGACTACCAAGGTTCATAGGTGGGCCATGGTTTGGTGATCTAGACCATTATGTTAATGGGTTAAACAGGTTTGCGAGTGAAACGCTGACCCGACTCGTTATTTTAACAGGTTTTAATGGTTAGTAACCTGACATGATAAGGTTGGACCTAAACCTTAGTTTTTTCATGCGGGTTTCGTGCGGGTTGGTTGTGTGAAATTTTGTCAAGCCTAGTATCCATCATTCTCCCGTAGTATCAAAGTATTTCTATTTTACTGCATCCCGAGACTAAATCGGCTCTGGCTCTAATAGGTGATCAATTCTCAAAATATATCTGCTTAGCTAAAAGAATTAAGAAAATAAGCTATTGTGAAAGAAAGAGAAAGGGGGGGAGAGCGTTCCACCCTCTCCATTCAACACATGCTCTTATTGCTAATGCGGATCGGATCCTTTGTAACATACACAGTTGGAAGAAGCAAGTGCAACAAAAAGCACCACCATGCATCCACTTTGCCCACTGAGCACATCTTAGGTTTGTCAAACATGTATTAAATTTCTGGTTTTCCCTTTAAATTTGAACCACTTGCTATCACATTAGCAATTAATTGTGTGTCTATTAATTTGATTATTAGGATTTGTTTATTAATGTGATTTTACACTGCCTCATCAATTGATATAATTATCATGTCATTGCCTTCTTGATGTGATAGCAAATGCATGGTTGGCCCCACCGTAATGTTTTATGTAAAATCTACCTCAACCACCAGGTGCAACACCCTATGTTAGACATAGCATGAAGGCCAATGCTCGCCTTCCAAACTATATTTCTAGTAGTGTGCCTCGTGTGAGTCAAGGATGGATGTGACTTTTGGGATACAGTGCTGAATGTTTGTTTTGAATCTAATGATTTGGAGTGGATTTCAAATAATTATCACGGTAAGCCCTCAAAAATCAAGGGTGGATGTCTCTCTTCCATCTGTTTCCTTTGGTGTGGCCCACCAAAATCACAAGTTAACTTGATATTTTCTCTCTAGCCCTAATATTGTATTAAATATCAAATGGTCGGAGTGGATCTTACATATGGTAGGCCTGTCAAAATCAAGATATGCATCCCATAAAATTCATCTTCGTTTTTTTCTTTTTTCTCAAAATACTGTCTTTACAGTTGGGAAGGATGCCCCTGCCTGCGGGACGGGGCACCATAATGTTTATGTAAAATCTATTGCAATCATTAGATCTATGATCCCAATTTAGGCCGCAAAAAAATCAGGCTGACTTAGTGATTCAAGTGGGGCAAACCAAAGAAAACAATTGGGAGAGAAATATTAACCCTTAATTTTTACAGAGGCTAGCATGATGATTATGTTGAGTCCACTCCAACTATTAGATGCCGTACAAAAATTTAGACTTAAGACCTAAATTTCAGGCTCATTGGGATTCATGCCCCTCCATCCGTTTTGGGAGCTCATTTTAAGACATGAGAAAAAAAATGAACCGGATCCAAGACTCAAGTGGGCCGAAACTAAGGGAAAAGGTGGGTAGGTAAATTAGTACAATTGAAACCTCCCTGGGTCCACAGTGATGTTTATATGACATCCATACCGTTCATAACGTCACTACTACTGGGATGAAGTGGAAACACAAATATTTTCCTGATTTGAAACTCCTGTAGCTCCACAAATATTTCAACTGTGGACGTTCAATCCTCACGTTTTCGGCCCACTCGAGTCTTGGATCCGGTACATTTTTTGTTCTCATGTCCTAAAATGAGCTCCCAAAACGGATGGACGGGGTGGATTTATCAAAAAACATCACTTTGGCCCCACCTTGGTTCCCAGCACAGCAACTTCCTGCTCAAGGCTTTCACAGGCATCTCCTGCGCAAGGAATCTGGGTGGGGTCCACCGTGAGGTTTGTGAGAAATCTACGTCGTCCAACCGTTTTGTGAGATCATTTTAGACGTTGAGACCAAAAATGAACGGGATCCAAAACTCAAGTGGGCCGCACTAAAGCAAAAGGTGTGTAAGGAAATTCTTACCGTTGAAACCTCTATGAGGTCCACAGTGATGTTTATATGCCATCCATACCGTTCATAATATCATTCCTATTGAGATGAACTGAAAACAGAAGTATTATCCTGATTCAAAACTTCTGTGGCCCCACGAATATTTCAACTGTGGAAGTTCAATCGTCATGTTTTCGGCCCACTTTAGTCTTGCATTCCATTCAATTTTGGTCGCAACGCCTAAAATGATCTCACAAAACATTTGGACCGCGTAGATTTCTCACAAACCTCACGGTGGGCCCCACCTAGATTCCTTGAGCAGGAGATGCTTGCAAAAGGCTTTCGCAGGCAATCGCGCCGAGGGGGGCAACCTTCGCCTGTACACAGTTTCCAACCATATGGTATACCTCAATCATGACACGAGGTGGCACATCTGATGGCAGGGATGAATTTTACATAAACATAACGGTGTGGCCCCAAAACAGCCGACCCATTTTCTCACACGCCCACACAAACCTGCCGTTAAAAGCGTGGCCGAAGGTTGTGGAATGGTAATGATATCGATTAATAGTTCTTGAAAAGGTACGGAATGCGAATTATGAGGCTGAGTTTTGAAATTTCTAAAAGAAAAAAGAAGAAGAAGAAGAAGAAGAAGAAGACTTACCGGGTGGATTGGGGCAGAGAAGAGGCAATAGATCTTTGAACCATCTCAGCTGCATTTCGAAAGAGTTGTTTGTTGGCAAGGAAAGAATCCCTCTCTCTTCGAAGAAGGAAGTATTGAGCGCCGTAGCTCCTCCAACCGCAAAATTCACTCCTTGACCGATATCTCTATCGCTGGAACACCCAAGATATGGAGGCAGATATGGAAGTCCGAGTTCTTTGGCTGTTGTGCGGTGTCATATAGAATGAAAGAGATACACATACATGCATTTATTAATTCAATTTTCTATCACAAATATTAAGGAGTACCCATGATTCCTCACCGTTGGATTTAAGAGATTTGACCCTGTAAACGTTAGAATCTCTTAGATCCTAAGGCGTTGGAATCAGAAATATATTAAGATCTCTTAGATCATACCAATGAAGTCTATGATCAGGCGTCCATCTGAGAACCGACCGGTGGGATGATGAAAGTACGTCTCTCCATATGGGAATCGGCCCACGTCGAGGGTGTAATTCCATAGGCGGAGCAAGTTGCCAGTGTCGGCAAGCGAGGTGCCGAAGCTGATTATGGAGGTGTAGCAATCTAGTAGTGAATGGGCAGTATTAAATGTGAGGAGAACAGTAACAAGGCGAATAAGCATGAACGAAGGAAAGGAAGCCATTTGAAATGGCAGATTTAGAATATCTTATCCTAAGACTTTAAGGCTGATATGCATTAAACCAAAGTGTTACTCTACTAAATGGCACCAAAGAAAAATTAGATCCTCCAACTGAAAACCCTACCACCGTAGTCCACCCAACAAAAATACAAATAAAAATAAAAAAATAAAAAAATTGAGGGTCAGTCATGCAATGCACCCACCCAGTCAGTCACGCACATACTGGTGTTGCCCGTGGATTTTCACCACTAATGGGTTTCGAGACCAAGACCCCTTTTGAAACTCCACATAGTCTACTAACGAGGCAAGGACCCCGAACCCACCCACAAAAAAAAAAAAAATTGAGAATTAATTGGGCCCACATAAATTTCCTTAACAAATCCAGTCCGACCATCAGCTTCTCAATATCACAATAGGATAGGAATCCAAAAATAGGCATATCCAAAACTCAGGTGTGCCAGTTTTCAAGAAACATTCAAATGGAAATGTCCGCATTGAACCCTCTCAAATGGGATTTTTCCCAAAAGCAGCCTCTGCTTTGATCGATGGATCAAAATATTATTACTTCTAAACTATTTCTCCAAAAGGGGCTACTCCTTTTACTGTTAATCGGATAACCACTAGCTGTTAATCTCGCAAATGCTTTCAACAAAGTATTTTGGCATTTACAAAATTACCCATCTATTTTAAGGCAAAAACAATTTCATAACATTATTTAAAGAAACACACCCAAAGCTAAATGGCTCCACTTTGGTGATGCTTTTGATCCACCAATTGTACATCTCATTTTAGGTGTGGCCTCAAAATCCAGGCTAATCCAATGGTAAGTGGGTCCCATGGCAGGAAAAAAGTAGATCAATAAGTTAATTCTACCGAAACTATATCTACTGTTTTCTTGGACGCAACTCACCCAAAGTTTCCTATCTACATCACTTTTTGTTCCAAGCCCAAAAAATAGTGGACGGCTTCAGTTTTTCTCAAACATCATGGTAGACCCCACAATTAGGGCAACCTCTCAAGTAGGGCAACCTTTCAAGTGGAGTCTCACACGACGAGTAGAGATGTGACAGGATCACATTTATCATTCGAATCCGGATCATTTGCTCAGAACCTTGCTGCTGCCGACCTGATTGGTCCACGCCAGCCTGACAGCAGCACTGACAATGTCAGGCTAACATGGACCAATCAAGGAGGCGCAAAATAGGGCCTCTACTCGGCTCAAGCAGCGGATTCGAATTCTTATCATTCACGTGTTCAATCTTTGTGGGGCCATATTTGTGATTTTTGTGACAAATTTGACCATCCATTGGTTGGCCACCTCATTTTAGGGTAGTGGGCCCAAAATCATGGTGATCCATGCACATGAGGGTACCACAACAGAAAAAAGTTGGTCCCCACTTTGATGTTTGTGAGAAACCCACACCTTTTCATCTGTTTGCCCGTTCATTTTAGGGCATAAAATGAGGCAGATCCAAAGCTCAAAGTAGGCCCTGAGATGGCACCAAGTTGTTTAAACCGTGGGCATTCAATCCCACTGTTCTCTATCGTGTGGTCCACTTGAGGTTCAGATCAGGCTCATTTTTTGGCCCATGCCCTAAAATGAGCCGAAAAACTAGATGGACCAGGTGGATTTATGACATACATCAAGATGGGTCCACAAATGTTTCAATAGTGGGCACTCAGTTTCCATTGTTGCCTATTCTTTTGGCCTCACTTGAGCTTTGTATCGACCTCATTTTTTTAGACCATGCCCTAAAATGAGATGGAAAAACTTATGGACGGATGGATTTGTCACAAAACACCTGTGGCTCCATGGTGAGGTGTTCAATCCCCACTATAATATTCAGCCTTCACGTGCAGCAGTGTGTCTAAACAGTGCAGAGGTGTAATTCCATAGGCGGAGCAAGTTGCCAGTGTTGGCAAGCGAGGTGCCGAAGCTGATTATGGAGGTGTAGCAATCTAATAATGAATGGGCAGGTATGAAATGTGAGGAGAATAGTAACAAGGTGAATGAGCATGAACGAAGGGAAGGAAGCCATTTGAAATGACAGAATCACAATATCTTATCCTAAGAATTTAAGGCCGATATGCGTTAAATCAAAGTGTTACTTTACTAAGTGGCACAAAAGATAAATTGGATCCTCCAACCAAAAACCCCACCACTGTAGTCCACCCACAAAAGAAATTGAGAATTGCTTGGGCCCACATAGATTGGCTGGGAAACATTCAAATGTAAATGTCCACATTTAAAACCTCTAGACTGATCGGGATTTTTCCCAAAAGCCGCCTTTGCTTTGGTCTATGGATCAAATATTATTACTTTTAAACTATTTCTCCAAAAGGCCCTACTACTTTTACTGTTAGTCCAAGAACCACTAGCTGTTAATATCGCAAATGCTTTCAACAAAGTATTTTGACATTTACAAAATTACCCATCCATTTTAAGGAGAAACAATTTCCTAACTGTTATAAAATAAAAGAGAGAGGGGAGAGGAAAAGACTTTTCATTGATTGTATATCACCAACAAGGAGGCATGCTTATTTATAAGTTAAGTTTAGCTTCTGTACTAAACTCCTTTTCCAATATGGGATTAGATATTCAATACAAAGTAAAACTCTCTTACGTGGATATTCACTTAATAATCTTATTTACAACACTCGCCCTTGGATGTCCACCATTCAATGATAGTTGCCTCATTTAAACCTTGCTAAGGAAAACCCAGTGGGAAAAAACCAAAGTGAAGAAAAAAGAGTACAACATTCTTCAAGATCATTGAATTGGCAATTAATGTAAACAATGCTGAAATCTTGACTAGGAAAACCCAGTGGGATAAAACCTAGAAAAAGGAAAAAGACTACAGCGGACATTTGTCTTGAGTAGCATGCTTCAAGATGTTCTCTAATTAGTTACTCCCCCTAATGTTGGTAAGCCTCAAATTTTTTGCTCATTGAGTTGACGCATTCCAATATCATGCACAAACTTCTAAAAAGTTGACTTTGATAAGGCTTTGGTGAAGATGTCTGCTAGATTATCACAGGAGCGAATCTACCTGACTTCGATTTCATGACTCTTCTGGAGTTCATGTGTGAAAATGAACTTCGGTGAACTGTGCTTAGTTCTATCTCCTTTGATGTAACCTTCTTGGATTTGAGATATGCATGCACCATTATCTTCACAGATAGTGGTAGGAACATCTGTTGTTGGAAACAATTTACAAGTACCTCGAATATGCTGAACCAATGATCTCAATCAAACACATTCTCTGTTTGCTTCATGTAATGCTAATATTTCTGCGTGGTTGGAAAAAGTAGCTACCAGGGTTTGTTTAGTAGATCTCCATGAGATGGCAACATTGCTACTAATAAAGACATAACATGTCTGTAATCGTCCCTTATAAGAATCAGATAGGTAACCTGCATCTGCATAACCAACTAGATGTTGACAATTATATTTATCATTTGAATAAAATAATCTCATGTCAGTCATTCCGCGTAGGTATCTCATAATATGTATAACACCAGTCCAATGCCTGCGAGTTGGAGCAAAACTATATCTTGCCAAAAGTTTTACTGAAAATGCAATGTCCGGTCTCGTACATTGTGCTAAGTATAGTAGTGCACCAACAACACTCAAATATGAGACTTTTGGTCCAAGGATTGTCTCATCATCCTCTTTAGGATGATATAGATCTTTCTTAATATCCAAAGATCGGACGACCATGGGCATACTAAGAGGGTGTGCTTTATCCATATTAAATTGCTTTAGGACCTTTCAGTATACTTTGACTAGTGGACCAATATTTCGCTAGAACTGCACTCGATCTGCAGGCCGAGACAGTACTTAGTTTCCCCAAGGTCTTTCATTTCGAATTCCTTCTTTTGTTATTCAGCAGTTTTGTAGAGCTGCTCAAGAGACCCAATTAAATTCATGTCATCAACATAAACTGCTACAATGGTAAATCCTTTTTTCATTTTTCTTTATAAAAACACATGGGCAAATGAGATTATTCTCATATCCTTCCTTTGTCAAATATTCGCTAAAACGTTTGTACCATACATTCTTCTGGATTGTTTTAAACTGTATACTAAACATCGTAGTTTTATCGAGTACATACTTTTAGACTTTGCTTCAGGTAACTTATATCCTTTAGGGACTTTCATATAAATGTCGGTATCTAAATTTCCGTATAGATATGCGGTTGCTACGTCCATTAGTCTCATGTCGAGTTTTTTTAGAAACTGCTAGACTTATTAAGTAACGGAACGTTATTGCATCCATGACTGGAGAGTATTGTTCGCTCGCCTCAAGTGCAAGGCTGCGATGTAGTAATAATTCTCGATAAGACCGAGGCCGATCCACAAGGAATTAGAAAACTAATTTTAAACTATTCCAGCAACTAGAATTGAAGCAATTTAGAGAATCAATTAAGAGAACTAACTTAAAACAGTAACTTAAAAAAATTAGTAATTAAAGGAACTAAGGCTTTCAAGGATCCACCCGTAGCAATCCCATGTCAATCTAATCAATCCAAGCATAAAACACAACTAAATTCGAAGTTCTATCTTTCATCTAGTTGGAAGATAAAGCATTGAAACACATTCAATCCCACTTAAGTTGAACTTTCAAGTTCTAGTCCTATTCAATTACATAGCATTCAAAATCATAGCCTTCGGAGTAACAGTCATGCCTATGGACTATGGCATGCTCAAGGGTTACCATAATTCGAATCTAATCAAGAAAAACATGATAATCTCAGAGAATTGTAAGGAATTCATGTCCGGAGCATATGAACTCTCATAAAACTTCTAAAAATATCAACTTTATATCAACTAGAACATTCAAGATTCAAACTGAAAGTGAAAGTACTTAAATCAATCTGAATTAAACATAAAATTGGCTACAAGCTTCACCTCTCAGTCCTAGTTGAGAGATTCTAGCCGAGCATTGTCATACTACAACTAGAACTCAAATAAGAAAACATAAAAACTTAGAAAACCGGAATCGACGGAGTTGCAGACGCTCCACAGTGCTCTCCTTCACTTCCCATGACCTCCAATCTCTTCTAGGATACCTTTAGACAAAGCCCTAGGTCCCCTTTTATAGAATAGTGCGCAAGATTTCAAATTACGCAAGAAATCACAGAATTGCGTAGAGAAAATTAGAACTTCTAAAACAAACTTTATTACGCAGATGACCGGTCTGAGCTCCTGGACAACCAGTCGGACGACCGGTCTGAAAACCGCAAAAATAGTCCAGTGAGTTTTGGAATTTCTACCCCCCTTCTATTGAGTGCTCGACTGGTCTGACGACCGGTCTGAATGCTGGTCGACCGGTCTGACGACCGGTCTAGCTTAGTCCAGTGAGAGGTGCAACAATGTGGGGTATCTGTTGAAGTGCAGACCGATCTGACGACCGGTCTTGTGTCTTGGCAGACCGGTCGAACGACCGGTCTTCAATGCTGTTCATTATGCACTTCATCTTCGTTCTTTCTTTCTCTTTCTCCCTTGCTTCTTTCTCCCATCTTTGGCACTTAGTTCTTTGATCTTTAATGCATCCAAAGTGACTCTTTTAACCGTGAATCAGTGAAATCTCTGTTTTGCTCTTACAATCACAAATCATGCATTAGATGGGCCTTTTAAGCATGCAAACCGTACATATAATGTGATGTAATGGGCTAGTGAATGTATAAATTGGAGGCTCAACAAGTATGTCTCTTCATAGTCAATCCTGGGTTTCTGTAGGAAACCTTGTGCCACAAGACGTGCCTTATATTTAACAATTTCATTTTTTTTCATTTCGCTTTCTTACAAACACCCATTTGTAACCTACAGGGTTAACACCTTTTGGAGTTTGTATTCTAGGTTCAAACACCCCACGTTTTTCAAGAGAACCCAATTATGCTTGAATGACCTCTTTCCATTTTGGCCAATCACTTCTATATTGACATTCATTTATGTTGTGTGGTTCATCATCATCATCGCCTTTTAAAATTTCAGTAGCTATTGCAAATGAAAATATGTCATCGATGATTATCTCTTTGCGATCTCACATTTCTCCTGAATATGTATAAAACATAGAGATCTCATTGTTGTTATTAGGTACATTTTCTTCTTCAAGAGCTTGTATAGTCACTTCAGGGAGTTGTGTCCTTTCAGAGACAATACTCTTTTTTAGGGTTTTAGATAAATTAGATGTTTTATTTATAACCTCTTCAGGGGCATTGTGTATTACCTCTACGAGAGTGTTATTAGGGCATGATTTTTCATTTGATCTTCACTTCCAGGGAGCTAAGTCTTTGGAACCTATAGGTTTGCCATGCTTCTAACGTGCAACAGATTTATTTGCCGCCGAATTCAAAGTTTGTCCCACTGGGATATCAATTATAGCTGGCACATTTGCAGCTGACACTTGTGACTTGGTCAGTTTGGCTGTATCATTGAATACATCAGGCATTTGATTTGCAATCTCCTGAAAATACAATATGCTTCGTACCTCATTTTTACATTCAGTGGTACGTGGGCCCAAATGAGACAGAGTGAAATTATTCCATGATAATTGTCGTCGTTCTTCAAGAACGGGTTGTTTAGTGGGAACGAGTTGTACTTCAGGTATGTTCTTTCCTTCCCCTAATGACAGGAAGAGTGTCTCATCAAAATGGCAATCACAAACCGAGCTGTAAACACTCACCTATTAATGCTTCAATATAGCGAATTATAGCGGGCAAATCATAACCAACATATATCTCCAAACGACGTTGGGGACCCATTTTAGTACGTTGTGGTGGTGGGATGGGTACCAGTATTACACAACCAAATTTACGTAAGAATGAAATGATGGGTTGATGACCCCGAACAAGTTGTGAAAGTGAAAATGGGTGGTAAGCAGTCGGTCTGAGTTTAATTAATTTACCCGCGTGTAATATCGCGTGTCCCCAAGCAGAGATGGGTAATTTAAATTGCATTAGCAATGGTCTTACAATGAGCTGCAAACGTTTGATTAAAGACTTTGTTAAACCATTTTGAGTATGGACATATGGGATTGGATGTTCGACATCAACCCTTGTGATGAACAATAGTCATTGAAGACTTGAGAAGTAAATTCTCCTGTATTATCTAATCAAATGGAATTAATGGGTTGATCAAGAAAATGCGTTCTAAGTTTGATGATTTCAGCAAGTAATCTAGCAAAAGTGGATAGTAAACAAACGTGTGACTAACGTGCAGCGGCATTGATTAAAACCATAAAATATCTAAAAAGTCCACTAGAATGGTGAATTGGACCGCAAATGTTACCTTGTATCCTTTGTAGGAATGATGGTGACTTAGATGCTATTTCGAGAAATGAAGGCCTAGTGATTAACTTTCCTTTAGAGCAAGGGGTACATAGATGATCATGAGGTAGGTCAAGATGTTGGTTTGATAAACTATGTCCATTAGAGTTATTTATGATCCTATGTAGCATACTAGATCCAAGGTGACCTAAACGATCATGCTATAGTATTAAAATTTTTGGATCATGAGACTTTTGGCTTATGATGGAGTGTGATTCGACAACGTACCCTAGTCTACTCTATTACTAAATGCCCTACAAACCCTATAAATAGGGGCTCTCCCCAACAGGACAACGTACGTAACTATTTACTCTAACAACCTTACATGATTATCCTACTCACCTGACTTAGGCATTGAAGAGTCCCCTGCCGGACACCGGCTCCTCTCCCCTGCCTTTTACTACTCTGTTCAAGATCAGATGATCGCCATTAAAGCTCCAGGTCCTTGCTTAAAAGGAACTAGTCGCAATCTAAAAGATTATCAGGCCAGCCTTAGCCAACCTCACGTGTTGTCCAAATCTCAACGACAATAATTAGTGCCGTCTGTAGGAAACAACAAGTCGTGTTCTCACCTCTTAAAGTTCAACACTACACTCAACATTTCTTTGTGATCGGCCACCATGGTAAAGAAGAACAAGGGAAAAGCGCCTACGGTGGCTGGACCCAACTAGCCTAACTTGGAGGAGGAGGCCCTGCAGACACCCCTCCCACATTTGCCTCCATCTCAGCACTCCTCATAAGGGACCAGCCGACATAAGTCTTGACATCGTGGAGCCAGGATCACAACCCATGAGGAGCAGTTCGGAGGAATGGCCAAACAACTGTTTCACATCAGAACATTACTGGAGGGACGACCCGCTCAACAGTCACTTAACTCTTGAAGGGCAATCGTCGAGCCGGCACGTTTTGATTAACAAGACCTGCCGCCCCGAGGGCGACGAAGTTTGGTCCAAGTGCCGGACGAAGAAGATCGTATCAGTAGAGCTGTTCGGGCACTGACTGCGATAGAGCTTGACACCTTCGACCTACATTATACGCTAGAGGAGAGATGCCAAGCCTGGAAGGGTAAAGCCCCGTAGCACGCGGCAGAGAGCATTTTCCCCTAGGAGGCCAAGATTAGAGAGATTAAGGGTTAGCTTGGTGACATGCAACAAACATATCGAGCCAAGGCCCCGGTCTCCATTGATGCCCTCTTAGAGTAGACTGAGCCCCTGTTTAATAACAACATAATGGTAGAACAACTACCGAAGGTGTTCAAAATACCCCAGATAAAGCTGTACACAAGTGTGGGAGATCTTGTAGAGTACCTGGAATTGTTCTGAGTGTGGATGGAACCACATGGTCCTTTTGGACCCATTATGTGTAGAGCTTTCCCTTTGACACTCACTGAATTTGGTCGGATGTATTTTAGGAACTTAAAGCCAAAGTCCACTAGCTCGTTTAAACAGCTCAGCAATTATTAGAAGCAAGCACACAAAAACCAACAACCCACCTCGTGACGGTAAACCAAAGAAGTGGCGAGTCACTCAAGGATTACATGGTCTGGTTCAATGCTTAAGCTATCCAGATCGAAGGCTGCACCAACCAAGTGGGTCTTATAGCTCTTGTGGCCGGACTAAAGTCAGAAAGGTTCCTCTGGTCACTTGGCGAGAACCCATCGACTACGCTATTAAAGCTCCTAAATAGGGCTAAATTATACACCAATGCCGAGGAGTTGGTCAATGCTCATAGGGGTGAGAGAAGCTTGGCTAAAGATAAGAAGAGAAAAGAGGTGAAAGAGGAGTCTAACAACGATCGAAAATGGCAGAAAGATGACAATAGGGGTGGTGCTTCCCAAGCACCCAGGACCCCGACCAGCCATTTTGAACGTTACACGCCACTGAACACCCCTGTCGAGCAGGTGTTCATGACAATCAAAGATAGGAAGATTCTCAAGTGGCCAACCAAAATGAGGATGAACACAGAGAGGAGTAAATCAAAATACTGCCTCTTCCACAAAGATCACGATCACAACATTGTAGATTGTTTTGACCTGAAAGAACAAATCGAGACCCTCATTCAGTAGGGCTTTTTGCGAGAATACGTCGTCCAGCGATAGGAAAACAAGCCTACTCTTCAATAAGAGCAACGAGAAGAGAGGATCAACAATGAACTAGTGGGTGAGATCCGTACAATCTTTGGCAGGCCGCTGGAGGTGACTCCAACAATGCGCGCCGAGCTTATGCTAGGAGTGCACAATTCGCTAATGATGTTCATGTTCGCCAGCCCCAGTGTAAGGCTGTGATGTAGTAATAATTGATCATCGTGAGACCGAGATCGTCCTCATGGATTATGTAACTAAACCGACTCTAATTATTCAAACAACTTAGACTAGAAAGTTGAGAGATTTAAGATAAAGTATAAATAGTGATTATTTAAAGAAAATCTAATAACTAAAAGCAATTAGAGCATCAAGGATCCACTTGTAATAGTTTTAATGCTAATCCATTCACTAAGCACGTACACACAATTGAAATCGAAGTCCTATCTCCATTCAATCAGAAAATATTGCATTCAAACACATAAAATAGTTTAAACTCAAATCTGGAAATCAAATTCTAATTCTACTTGAAGCATTGAGAACTTGAACTTGTGGCACTTCGGAGCATTAGTCATACCATGAGATAATTGGTGGATCTAAGGGTTTCTACAATTCAATTCTCATAAAACCATAATGATCAATCTTAGAGACTCTTAAGTAACTCATGTACTTGGCACACAAGCTCTCAAAATTGTCTTAAAATATCAATTTTATTCAAACTAGAACTTGAAAAATCCAAAATGAAAGCTTAGAACACTTGTATGAATGAATTAAATATCAAAGCTAACTACAAGCTTCACCTCTTAGCCTTAGCTAAGAGGTCTAGCCAACCAAAGACATGATTAAACTAGAAAACAAAAGAAAAACAACTAAAAACATGAGAAATTAGAAGAAAACAATAGAAGAATGGAGCTGTAGATGCTCCACTTCGATCCTCTCCACCTCCAGTACGTTTAAGACTCTTATAGGATGATTTAGAAAAAGAGTAGAGGTGTTCAATAGTTAAATTGTAAACCAATCCTTATTTTTTAAACGGGTAAGTCAATAAAGCCTAAATGGTAAAAAAACTTAGCAAACAACAAAATCTACTCAGACAAACTATCAAGAAGCTCAATGAGCCAACCAATGACTAAACCTAAAGTCTGCTAATTCTTTCCTGTTAAACTAGCAAAGATGCTAAATGCCTAAACAATAAAAAATTGAGACAATCAGTAAAGAGAAAGTTAGAAAAGCATTTTATAGAACATGGCGAAATAAAAGAAAAGATAACTTCATTAACTTTCAAAAAAGATTCACGAAGGCAGTATGGTTAAAGAAAAAAAAACATTTAATCTATAAGGACAGTAGGAGAGTCTTCGATGGTTGGAGGGGCTTCAGATGTGGTAGGGTCAGAGGTCTTAGAAATCGGGTCTTCAGTAGCGATGGGCTTAGCGACTACAGGCACAGAGGTTTCGGGGACCGGGGTAAGAGGAGCGGAGGACTCAGCAGCTGAGGCTAAAACTTCAGTAGAAACCTCCTCCCCAATGTCAGGGGCCTCGGTCACCATCGTCGTTTCCTCTTCCTTAGCCTTCTCCTCCTCAGCGATCTTCAGCTCGACGCTCTCATATCCTGAGAGGTCGAGGCCAAGATATGGCCAATGGAACACCTTTTGAGCCCGACTCCGAATAGTAGTATACACTAGGAGCCGGTCCTCATCATAGGCCTTGAACTCCTTGAATTCCTGGGCCCCTTCACCTTTGAGCTTCTCCTCCAAAACAACCTTCTCCAATTGCAACTGGCCACTTCAGCATCCGAAGTAGCCTTCTCCTCCTCCAGCCCTTCCTCCTTTCGAAGTTGGAGGCAACCATGCTCCAACCCTTCAGAGTGGGAGCGGAACTCCTAAGCCTTCGGGGTCAGGTCATAGACGCTCAGGGTTGGCTCCTTATTGCGCTCCTGAAGGGTCATGGCCACTTTTCCCTTCTCCTAAGCGCTAACCTCGATGGTCTTTGCATTTTCCTCCGCCGTGTGTACCTTGTCTTTAGCAGCCTTCATTGCTCCTCTGATATCACCAATAAGGCGATCATTCTCAATAAGGAGCCGCCTGGCCTCAGAAATATCATGCATGACCCTAAGGTTGGCATTCAATTGTTGTCCATAAAAAAGAGAGTTAAAAAAGCACAAAGGAAAAATCAAGCAGATAAAACTTGATGTGCTAAAAAAGGAACAACTTCACCTGGACACTCTTCACTGCTACATGAATCATGGTGTCATTAGGGCTCAATCGACGAAGCTGCTCAAGTTTATTTCTCCCAATGTAGTCAAACATGAATTGACACATCGAGATGAGGTGGTCTGACACCTGAAAGCTACCAAACTAGCCTGTAGTAGGGACAAGGACCAACCCTTGCCTGGAGAAAGAAGGGACACGGGCAGCCTCCTGCCCGCGTCCCCGCAATGAGGATGGCCCAGTTCTGTCTGCAGGAGGAGCCATCAGCTCCCGAGAAGGAGCCCTCGAAGACTATGCTCCCCCTCCCTGGATTGGGGGACAGCACGCTGAGCCCCCGTGAGGGGTTGGGAAGACCGAGCTTAAGGCGGAGGAGCCTGAGAGCATGGCTCCTCTTGGCAAGAAGACGAGGCCTTTGCCCCCTTTGATTTTTTGGAGCCCCTACTGCGCAAGAGAGCCTCGGCCACTCTCTTCTTGCTCGAATACACAGAAGATGTTTCTGTAAGGCATAAAAACAAGTCGGGAACAGGTGAAAAAGCGATTGCTTAACGCTGAATAGGTAGAGTCAGATTGGCATCCCACCTGTGATGAGCCCACTACTCAGAAGGGAAGAAGGACGAAGGAGAACTTTGATGTTCCGAAAGTCCTGATGCACCCGGATAACTCTCTGGATCTTCTCCTGAATCCCTCCTCTCAAGCTAGGTTTTGGAACCTAAACTCCTGTAGAAGAAAAGTAAAGAGGTCGGATTTGAGTGCTCAGTCAGAACGGTCAGCAAAAAAATGATGATGAAAATGTTTTTAAGGAATCTGACCTGAGAGGAAGGCGCAAGGAACGGAGCCCTAACCGAGTAATTCCTAGTCCTCAGTCATTTCCCAGGTACATGAAACGAAGAACCACTTATTTTTCCAGCCTCTATTACAGGACAGGTTACCAAGGATAAAATTGGTCCCATGCCAGTATGTGAGATAGTACCACCCATTATACGTGGGGTTCTTCTTTAGTTGGAACATTCGGGTGAACTCCCAAGCCCTGAGCTCCTCTAGGCCGGCTTGTTTTCAGAGCATGTAGGAGCTCAACATTACTCTCCAGTCATTCAATTGGAGCTGCCCCGAGGCAACCCCAAATCAAATTAAAACCTCCCTTATAAAAGGATGAAAGGGAAGCCCAAATCCGACCAAAAAGAGGTAGGCGTAAATGGCCACCTCCCCAAAGCATGGCCTACTTGGTGTTTCACCCGCGTTGGGTAGGCGCATCACGACAAACTCAGGGATGTGGTATTATGACCAGATTCTCTCCATATCTAACTTAGTCAAGGTGGATGGGTAACCGTTGGCAAAGCACACCCCATCAGGAACTCTAGGGGTTAGGCAATTTGAAGAAGAAGATTCAGGGGTGTGATACCCCAAAGCTTCTACTTTTGAGTTGGAGTTATCAGGACAGTTGGCCATGGCAAAGGAAGAAATGGGAAGAAACCCTAAATCGATGAGTGAAATAAGAAGAAAACCCTAATGACTGACTAGCTGCCGATTTACAGAAAGCAATGAGAAAAAATACCTAAGAATGAAGGACGTTGTGAAGGCTCAAAAGCTTGAGATCTCTAAGTGCAGAGAAAGGAAATGGAGGAGCAGAGTTTCAACATAAATCTCAGGGTTTTCTGCCCTAAAAAAGAAGAAGGGTAGGGTATTTATAAGTAATCATGCCCTCGTTTCTCTCTTCTCCCAAAGACGCGACACTTGACATCACCCCATTCATTACGACGTATAAGGTGGCACGCTGCATTTAAAGTGCTGCAACTTTTTGTACGAAAAGGAATGATTGTGACGCTTCACTCGATGCTCATTTAATGCAGTATTTAACGTGGTGACATTTCGAGCGTCGTACTGAATTGCGATCGTTACACTTGGAGTTAGGCACAAGAAAGCTATTATCAGATGAGCCAAAGTTCCATCCTTAGATTCTCTGACCACGAAACTTGGGGGGGCTGCTGTTATGGATAATTCTGATCGAGCTTGTCCCTATCATGACGTGGAAGATGCGCAACCAACGATATGTGACCTGCTAGCATCAGCTCATCACGCGAGTCAGTAAAGGATCCAAGCTTGTGAAGGAGAAAAGTCTTAATATTCAACTACAGCCAGGAACATAGTTCTAAGGCCTCGGGCTTGGCCTCAGATATCGAACAAACTCTGAAGACTCAGCTTTAGTCTCAGATAGCGGAATTGGACCTAAGGCCTTAGGCTTGGCCTCAGGTGACGGATATAGAATTGAGGCCTCAACCTCAGGCATTGACAACTTAACCGAGGATGCTGAGTGTTGACCGCACCAATCGTCCTTGGATCTGGGCATGTTACACACTGTCATACGAAGATAGCAACTACGATTGGGATACATAGAATCCAGACATGATAAGAATAATCTCTCATAATCCAAAGACGTATCCTAGACGAGATCTAATATAGAAACATATCTAGACCCTAAAGTTCTTACGCTCGCTTATCTCCACTACTAACTTAAGCATTGGATGATCCTCTACCGACATGATTGACACCACCTCACATATCTCTCTTTGTGATCTCAGGTCCTACAATCCCCACCATTTATCCATGTCTACACCGAGTGATGAAGGTCTACCGTTGATCCTTGACCAACATCTGTTAGCCCAATTTGGAATCTTAACATGGCATGCACACATAATTATAAGAATTGAATGATGCATTGTCCCGCACACATCTTGGGACCGAACGTGTGATAAGGATTGGATGGTGTATACTCATCCATCAGCCCCATTTTTTTAATTTATTATTATTATTATTTTATTTTTATTTTTTTGGCTACCGTGAAAACAAACCCAGCAAGACAGTATAGTCAAATATTACCTAATGCATTTTTTTAAAATGGCAAGCCTATCAAGACGAAAACAAGGCTGTCATGTCTAACTCATTATTTTTGTTTTTTTTGCACCTACCGTCGGATATAGTCAAGTGTCACGTAATATATTTTTGAAAATTACAAATGCCCTCTTGCTTTTGCAAGCCCAGCCATCGCACGTGAAGCGGAATTCTTGCGAATGCCTTTGGCAGAAGTTCTTGCGCTGGGATGACAGGTGGGGCCACCGTGATGTTGGTGAGAAATCCACCCCGTCCATCCGTTTTTCTAGTTCATTTTAGAACACGTGACTAAAACTGAGGTAGATCAAAAAGTCAAGTGGGCCACACGAGAGAAACAGTGGGGATTCAGTGAACACGGTTGAAACATTCAAATGGCCACAAAAATTTTGTATCAGAATAATGTTTTCTGCTTTCAATTCATCCCAGTGGGAATGACATTTTAAACGGTTTGGATGGCATATAAATATCAAGGTGGAGCAAGGAAGGTTTCAACGGTTGTCATTTCTTTCCCTAATTTTTCCTCTCGCATGGCGCACATGAATTTTGAATCTGCATCATTTTTATCTCATGTCTTAAAATGAACTCGCAAAAATGGATGCACGGAGTAGATTTCTCACAAACATCACAGTGGCTCCACCAACCATCCTTCAAGCGAAAGGAAATCCACGTCACTGTCGCACGCTCCTTTCTCTACATCAAAGGGTAACCCAAAATTCGGAGGGAGTTTTACTATAATAGCCCTGAGATGTGGCTAGGTTTAATAAACGTCTAATTTCTCATATGGCTCATCTTTTTGGCCTTTTGACGAGAAATTGAAATTTTTACACTCGGCCCCTCTGACCACCATGTGCTCAGGGGAATCCACCTTACCCCAAGGGGAATCCATAGTGCCCATGGGCAATCGGTCAGAGGGGCATTTTCGACAATTTCTTTTCCCGTCAAAAGGCCAAAAACGATGAATCTGAAGAGAAATTAGACTTTTAGTACAAAATAGCCACACTTAGGGCTATTGTAGTAAAATCCCAAATCCGGAAGGGGATTGCCATGTGTGACACACACCGCCGACCTCTGTGTTGACGTGTGGGCCCCAACATGATGTATTTGTTATATCCACACCGTCCATTCATTTTACAAGATCAATTTAGGGGATTAACCCAAAATTAAAAGAGATCAGAATCTCAATGCACCCCACCATAAACATCAGTAGGGATTGAGCGTCAACCATTGAAAACTGCTTGGGTGCCACAGAAGTTTTGGATCAACCTTGTATTTGTTTTGTCCCATCATCCAGGTCTGGTGACCTCATGAACAGATTGTATGACAAATAAACATCATGGTGGGCCATAGGAAGGTTTCAACGGTAGAAATCATTGTCCCCACTGCTTTCTGTTGTGTGGTCCACTTGAGATTTTGATCTGTCTCATTTTTAGGCTGAGGACCTAAAATGATCTCACCAAATGGATGGACAGTGTGGATATAACACATAAATCACGATGGGTCCCACGTGTCAACACACCATGGAGGTCGGTGGTGTGTGGCACGCCAGGCAATCCGCTTTGGGATTCTGGTTCCTCTTTGATGGAGAGAAAGGCGAGCGGATCAGCTGTTACTGGTGTTACCCTAACCGTGTGGGGCCCACCTTGATGTATTTTGTATATCCACGCTGTTCATCTGTTTTACCATCTCATTTTAGGATGTGATCCCAAACCATAAGAAGATCCAAACCTCATGTGGACCATACCATTAGAAACAGTGATCAATGACCATTAATAACTTTTTTAGGGCCACAAAAGTTTTGGATCAAGCTGATCTTTACAGTTTCATTTCATCCATATCTTCTTGATATTATAAACAGGTTGGATGGAAAATAAACATTACAAAAACCCTACTATGGGCCCTTTAGAATTTTTAATGGTGAGGTACTCAATCACCACGGTTCCAATCTTCTAATGTTGTGATCGGTAGGCCCCACCATAATGTATGTGTTTTATTCATGCCGTTCATAAGTTTTGGATCATTATTTTAAGGCATGATCTCAAACATAAGGTAGATTTAAATCTCAAGTGGACCACATCACAACAAACATTAGTGATTGAAAACATACCATTAAAAATTTTCTACAGCTCCATGTGCTTATTATATACATCACGAAATTTTGGATCAAGCTGACTAGGTCTGCGTGACCTAGTCAAGAGGTTGGAAGGCAAGTAAACATTATTGTAGACCCAATGTAGTTTTTTCGTGGTGGATGTTTCATAAATCAATGTTTTTTTTTATTGTGGGGTCTATATGATATTTGCATCTATTTCATTTTTTAGCTTATTCCTAAAATAGTTATTTAAGAAGGATAGGCGATTTGGATTAAACAAAGACATTATTGTTGAGCTCATAACAAAGTTCCTGTACATGTGGATTGTCATCCTGTCCCTCTCAAATACAGGCGTACCCTGCCAAGATACACTATACACCGGTTAAATTAATTTAAAATGGAGGGAAAAATCATCTTTCACATAGATAATGACTGGATCATTTAATAAGATGTTAATCAAAGTTTAAACAACAATTTCTTTTTTTACTATATTCTAAAATGATAAGTATTTAGAATAAGTATGAAAGTAAGCTGCTGCTTCTTCTTCTTTTTTTCTTTTTTCTTTTTTTCATGGCCTACAAGATAAGCTGATGGATGAAACTCTTTAAAAAAATAATAATAAAATACGAAATCAATATCACATGGGTCATTTGGCAAAGGATAAGCCATGAGAAGGGTTAAACAGTAATATATAATGCAACTAGAAATAAAAATGACTTTTCCACAATTAATGGCGAGACATAGATTTCCCGCGAAGCCTTTCGTAGGAAGTTCCTGCGTTGGGAACTTAGGTGGGGCCCACTGTGATGTTTGTGAGAAATTCATCCCATCCATCCGTTTTATGAGCTCATTTTAGGAGGTGCAATTAAAAATGAGTTGTATCTAAGACTCAAGTGGGTCAAAAACATGAGGATTGAACGTCCACAGTTGAAATATTTGTGGGCCACAAAAGTATTGAATTAGGCTAATATTTGTGTTTTTAGTTCATCCGAATAGGAATGACATTATGAAAGGTATGGATGACATATAAACATCATTGTAGACCTTAGGGAGGTTTCAATGTAGGAATTTTCCTACACACCCTTTCCTTCTAGGCCGTTTGGACTCAATGAAATTGCAGGAAATGAAACATGGTTTATTAAGTAGTCATTTTTTCCCTGTTTGTAAACACCAAAATTATGGGAAAAGAAATGAAATTTCATGTCCAACCTGTTAAATTTCTCTTCAAAATTGTCTTTTTATTTTCTTGCCCATACCCATGAGAAACGACATTTCTTTTCCTATGTTTTCCCGCGAGCTAATGAGGTATATATGAGACTGCCTCACCCAAGATAGTGCAGCCTTTACCATAGGTCCACCTTGCTGTATGTATCCTATATCCACGCCGTCCATCCATCTTTCTAGATTATTTGAGTGCACGAACCCAAAAATGAAGCAGATCCAAATGTTAGATGACCATATTATAAGAAACCGTGGTGATTGAATGCCCCACCATTCTAATGTTTTTGTAATGAATTTTCCATCTAAACTGTTCATAAGGTCACACAATCTTGGATGAAGATAGAAAAAATATCATCATGATCCAAAACTTTTATGAACCACACAAAGTTTTTAATGATCATTCACACCGTTTCACATGGTATGGTCCACTTGAGATTTGGATCTGTTTCATGTTTGGGATCATGCCCTAAAATTATCCGAAAAAACAGATGGACGTTGTGGATCTAGAATAACATCAAGGTGGGCCAATGGTAAAGGCAGAAATGTCTTAGTTGAGGCTGTTGTGGCAACTACCTATCTTCCTGTTTTTTAGCAACTGGTGGGTACATGACCAACTCCTTGCAGATAACAAGTTATGCCAATCGACATTAGAAAAGCTCAGTAAGACATTATAATGCATGTGTTTTATCTATGTTGTTCATCCAATTTTTCAGGAAGATCTAAATCCCAGGTTGACCACACCATTTAAATAGTTGTGATCGAATGCCCACTATTCAAAACAGCCACAAATGTTTGTATCAAGCTTATATTTGTGGTTTGCCTTCATAATGGTGCGTATGACCCAAGTTGGATGGTAACTAAATATTATGATGAGCCTTAAGAAGTTTTCAATGGTGGGCCTGTAACCACAATTGTTTTCCATAGTATGGTCTACCTGAGATTTGGATATGCTTTATTTTGTGCTAATGCCCTAAAATAAGCTGGAAACATGGATGGACGGTGTGGATAAAACACATACATCATCTTAGGCCCGCATACCATTTCCAGCATCAACATGGAATTTGAAGGGTCAATACTGTATCCTATCAAAAAAGGGAGCGGAATAGGTGATGCTCCGGCCTCACCCAAGACGGTGTAGCCCTTGCCATGGGGCTCACCTCAATGTATGTATTCTACATCCACACCATCCATCTGTTTTCCCATTTTTTTTAGGGCATGAGCACAAAATTGAAGTAGATCCACAAGTGGACCAGACTATGGGAAACAATGGCCATTGAATGACCTAACATTAAAAAACTTCCTAGGGCCTACCGATGCACAACTTAAGTGAGTCAATTCACAAGAATTTGTATGGACAAGATGAACGTAGGTTTGTATGTGAATACCAAATATTTCATCTAAGTTGTTAATCAAGTGTGTTTAAAGTGTGCGCGACGCACATTGCTTTCTAGATCTTAAAGACTTTAAATTGTAACTAGAAGGATTTCTTAAGAAATTTTTATTTTGTTAAACATGATTTGAAAATAAAATTTAATTTTCTTGTGAAAATGTTGTTGATAAACAAACATGAGAAATAATATTTCTTTTTCCATGCTTAAGGTTTCCTGAGAAATACAATTTCCTTTCCCACCCTTTCTGTAAATCCAAACATGCCCTTAATGCAGCTCACTTGAGTCTTTGATCTGGATCATTGTTTGTTCTAGGTCTTAAAATGAGCTCACAAAATGGATGGACGGCGTAGATTTCTCACAAACATCACGGTGGGCCCCACCTAGTTTCCCAGAACTTCCTGCAATTTCTTTCGCAGGGAATCCACATCCACCGTTAAGGATTCTCTGCGAAAGACATTGCAGGAAGTTCCTGCGCTAGGATGCTAGGTGGGGCCCATCGTGATGTTTGTGAGAAATCCACTCCATCCATTCATTTTGCGATTTCATTTTACGGCATACGATAAAAAATGAGGCGGATCTAGAACTCAAGTTGGCCACACTATAGGGAAACTTGGGGACTGAGTTTCCTACCGTTGAAATCTTCCCGGACTCCACCTTGATGTTTATATTCCATCCAAACTGTTTATTAGTTCATTTCCTCTAGAAGTGAAAACATAGAAAACTTAGAATGATAGGAAATTGTTGTGGCCAGACAAATGTTTCAATGGTGGTCACTGAAATCCCCATTATTTCCTCTCGTTTGGCACACTTGAGTTTTGAATCCACCTCATTTTTTGTCCCTTTTTTTAGTCATGCAATGCACCCATCCCATTAGCTACACAACACACCCACAAGATTAGTCACACGGTGCACCCATCCACCAGTGGGGTTAGTGTGTCTCCTTAGCACTCGAACCTAAGACTTGCTGTTGAAATGCACCTGGGTGTCTTCGATGAGTTAGTGTGCCTCATTTTTTGTTGCATGTCCTAAAATGAACTCACAAAACACAGGGTAGATTCCTAACAAACATCATGGTGGGCCCCACCTAGCATCCCAACACAGGAACTTCATGTGAAAGGCTTTAGCATGAAATCTGCATCCATTAATGGCTACATCTACCAGTTATGTAAAAATGAGCTCCACTTGGCTGCGACCCAGAACCAATCATGTGGGTGGAATCCTGACCGTAGGGCCCACCTCGATATATGCATCATATATCCACACCATCCATCTATTTTCCCAGCTTATTTTAGGGCATCATCCAAAAGAAAGTAGATAAAAAGGAAAATTTGGAGCCCCACATCGAAAGAAATGGTGACTATTGACCATTAAAATCCTTATGCAGGCCACAAAAGTTTTGGATCGAGCTGGTATTTGTTTGTTGTTTTTTTTTTTTTTCCCCCTTTCATACAGGTATGTGTGAACTTATCATCCGGTTGGATGGTCAATAAACACCACACTAGCCCCCTAAGAAGTTTTTAATGATGGCATTCAATGACCATTGTTTCCTATTATGTGGTCCACTGCTTCATTTTTGAGACCATATCCTAGAATAAGCTACAAAAATAGACGGAGAATGTGGATATACAATGTATGCATCGAGGTGGGCGCTACGGTCAAGGTCCCACCCCCACTGCTGGTTCCGGGCGCGACTTGGGTGAGACCCCGAAACGAACAATGTGGGTGGGACCCGGAACCTAGGTCCCACCTGGATGTATTCCTTGTAGATCCATGCCGTTAATATGCTTTTCCAAGATTATTTTGTACTATGGTACCAAAAATGAAGAAGATGAAAATTTTGGGTGGACTATAACACTGGTTAATGACCATTAAAAACCTTTTGTGAGCCACAAAAGTTTTCTATCAACCTAATATTTGTTTTTTCCTTTCATCCCTGTCTACGTGACCTTATCAACAGATTGGATGGTCAATAAACATTACGGTGGACTCCAGGAAGTTTTTAATGGTCACGGTTGAATGATAACTGTTTCTTGGGGTGTGGTCCACCTAAAATTTGCATCTATTTAATTTTTGGGACTGCATACTAAAATAATATGAAGAAACATATGGACGGCATGGATCTACAAAGAATACATCCAGGTGGGCCCTAAGTTGAGGGTCCCACCCACATTGCTTGTTCCGGGGTCTCACCCAAGTCGCGCCTGCTGGTCCACTTTTCCACGGTCAACAGGATTAACAGCTCCATCGGTCAAAGTATCCTTTCGGAAGAGCGACTGCATGACTTCAGCGAAATAAGCAAGCCGGTTTTGAAAATTAGTTTAAAAGTGGGAGGTTATTGTCCATAGCAATAAAAGGCAGGAGGTTATATGAAAAAAACCTGTCCCTTCCTAAAAAACGAGAGTAGATTGCCTGTGACCTGCGTGGGGCATTAGAGACGTCTGTGACAAATCCACTCCGTCCAACTGTTTTGAAAGGCCACAATAGGTACGGATTCTAAAAATAAGACAGATTCAAAACTCACGTGGTCCATACCACACGATAGAGTGGGGATTGGACGCTTGGTGGTGACAGAAGTGTTCTATCAGGATGAAATTTGTTAATACAATTTATATGGATGGTAATAATTCTATGAACGGTTTGGATGGCATATAAACAGCATGGTCAGCTCTAGAAAAGTTTCAACGGTGTACGTTGCTGTTTCCACTGTTTTCTTGGTGTGGCCCACCTGAGTTTTGGATCCATCTGATTTCTATAAAATCATCCTATTTTGGACTTTCAAAACAGATGCATGCAGTACATTCATCAAGGACATCTCTGTGGACCCCGGCATTCCGCTCCCTAACAAAACGCCCGGCCCAAGCGGGAGCGGAATAGGCCCCCCTGGCTTCAACTAAGAAGGTGCGGCTCTTACCATGGGCCCACCTTACTGTATGTATTCTACATCCATGCATCCACTGGTTTTGCCAAATCATTACAGGGCACTAGCCCAGAAAACAAGTAGATCCAAATCTTAGGTGGACCATACCATAGGAGGATGCGGATTGTGTCCCACCTCTGGTCGGACCTTTAAGCATTATGGTGTGGTACACTAAAGCATTGGATCTGCTTCATTTTTGGGTCTATACCTTAATCTGATCTTAGAAAAGGGATGGACAGCATGGATAAACAGATACATCACGATGGGCTCCCACACAGATTTGGTCAGAGCTTAAAGGTCTGACCTCCACCATAGGAAACAACTGATTTTTCCCCCAAATATTCAGTTTTGTGTCACCTTATCAAGAGGTTGGATGGGAGATAAATATTACAATGGAGTGTACAATCAGTACCACTGATTCCTATGATAGGGTCTACGTTAGATACCTTGACTTCAGTGTTGAGATGAGGTTATCTTCACTCAGTCTACCGGAATCGGATTGCATGCGGAGTAACTCAACATGCTCTTATCGTGCAGAGTAAACTCAATTGGGCCCACCTAGAATGTATGTGCTTTATCTATTCCGTCCATATGTTTTTCCAGCTCATTTTAGTGGTTGAGCCCAAAATTTAAGCATATCCAAATCTCAAGTGGACCAAGCCACGGGAAACAGACATAATGATTTCCACCGTTGAAACCTTCCCAGGCCCTACAGTGATGTTTATTTGCCATCCAACATGTTCATAAGATCACATGGATATGGATGAAGGGAAAACACAAATATCAGCTTGATCCAAAAGTTCTGTGTCCTCCGAGAATTTTTCAATGGCAGACATTCAGTTCACACATTTCTTGTGGTGTGGTCCACTTTAGATTTTGATATGCTTCATTTTTTGGCACCATAACTAAAATTTTCTGTTAAGATGGATGGACAGAGTAGATAAAATAAGTAAATCACTGTGGGCCCCACAGAGTTTACAAGCGTGCCGAGTTACTCAGTACGCAATCCGCTTGCCAGTCTACCACTGTCCCAAAGGTGTGGGTGTAGCTAGTTAATGACCTAAAATTATATGGTAGAACGGATGTACAGCATGAATGTAAAATACATACATCAAAGTGGACCCCATGGTAAGGGCCACACCCACTTGTGTGAGGCTGGCCCGAGCTGCACCTAATCAATTAAGGCGCAAGCAGTTTAGTTCAAGCGGACAGGTGATGATCATTTTCCATATATGAAAATTACATTTGAACCCACTTCATGTCACCTTTAATTTTTCTACTGCAGTCTGGTAGCAGATCGCAACTGGCTATTTTGGTCCTTAGGCATGCCGGCCTTTTCAAAGCCCAATTAGTTAATAAGTTGGGCCCAGACCTAGATTTTATCGAATTTTCTATTATGGCATGACCTGAGCTTAGTACTATCAATCGGCCGTGCCTAGGATCATCAAACGCAAAATTCTCAATGGGCGGGAATGGACCTGACATTAAAGGCCCACTCAAAACTGGGCTACGTCATCTTGATGTAACTATTCGGCCTGAATCAGAAACACTATCAGTCCCACTTATCAACTTATATTCTGGCTCCATGGATGGGCCAATGCTCAATATTGGGGTTACTCTAAAAATCTTTTCTAGAATTGTCTAAACAATAAAAAGGCACTATTGATCGGAAGGTCATGAACTTCCAATTTCACGCTGTTTCATTCAAGAGATGCTAACATGTCAAATGTACAGATTTCAAACCCCATGCACAAATTAATGGTTTGTTGGGTGGGTACCATACCGCTATATATTAGATATCAACCTTTCACAGCATATACTTACCAATCGAGGAAAAGCTATTAAACAGTATAAATTCACCAAATTCCGAAGATAGCATCCTAACATTTTCTTGGATTGACGGCACACCCATGTTTTATTACTCGTAATAAGGATTGTCACGGCTGCCCAATGACAGACATGGGGTTGTGATGGAAGGACTGAAAAATGGTCCTCTTATCAAACCATCAGCAATCCATCTGTACGCTGCTTCTGTTAGGTGAAGTCCATCCCAGGCCACATGCGATGATGGGTTGTCGCACACCGTAGACCCATGGTAGCCACACTTGACCGTCGTGTTGTAATTGTATGGCCCACCCCCTCCGCAGCATGCTGTAAGAGCCCCGCCATAGAATTCTACATTTACATCACAAAAAGACATGCACATGTTCACAAACAAAGAAGTCCTGCCTCTAGCATAAACACTAGTAAAACTAGCAAGTAAAATGCATGTGGAAAGAGGTGAGGGCAAAGTGGTCGTAAGTAGCTCAGGTTGGATCTGGAGTTGGATGGGTCCTCTCGAGGCCAGGTTGGGCTTGGGTTGACCCTCAGCCCTATTTGACCCACCTGAGTTGCACCCCTAGAAGGGATGACTAAAGCTTATATATAGAACTAATCACCCACAGGCAATTACGACAACACTAATTTGAGTGCCGTGCCAAGTCGCTTGTATAGGACATCCATACTATTGAAGTACTGGTAGGCCCTACAGCGAAGATTTCCTTTCACGAAAATAAGCTGATGCACTAAGTGGGCAAACCCTGTACGTGAATAAACATCACTTTTCTGGAAAATCAAGCTGATCAACTAATAGGTGGGCCACACTGAGTCATGCTGTTGGTTATCCATTGATTCCAAAAGCATAATGCATCTCACAAGATTTTAATGCCAGGAGATCTTCAAAATGCGAATGTCTCGCAGAAGTGGCATGTTGGCTGAAAAAAAAAAAAAAAATCCAGCACTCAGGTCCAAACGTTTGAAACTCTTCGACCCAACAATAGTACTTCCAGGTCCAACATTTTCATAGTCAGAGCCGTTCATATGGTACCATCCGACTAGTCGTTCTCAAATGGACAAGTAGAGCCAAGGTCCATGTCTAAGACGGGACCAATCATTTGTGTAGGATAATCCAATGGGAATAGGGCTTGGGCTAGAAAATGCGGGTCCTTGTGAATAACTAGGTTGGGTTGGATTGAACCCTACCCAAACAGACATGCACATGTAGGCAATCAGGCTAGTTTGATGCCCCGTACAGGCCCAAAACCCAAAACGAACTTACAGTAGATAAGTTTAGACACATAAATATGATGTATGTAGTGTATCATGACTTTTGCCCCATATTCCCTTCTTAGACTTGAGTTGAATCGTGCCAGGTAAGCTTGGGTCGTTGGGCACCAGATTACACTTACTTGGGCCGGGTGGGGCCACTGGGAATTTGGATTATGGATCAGGTTTCGGCCAGAATTCCTGACCCATTTCCTAAATAGGCTGCTCTTGGGCTGGACCCAACTCCAACCTGAACCCGACCAATCGTCGACCAATCGTCACCCAAAGATGGAACGATTGTTAGCATATGTTCTGTCGAAAAGAGGCGTGACATGAGCCGTTGGGTCACCAGTAATGGGCTCGGCACGTTTGGGCCAAGTAATTGATGGATCCAACATAACATATTGGCAGGGGAGAGAGCGCACCAAATTGGTATGGAGAGCGGTAGAAGCGCATTGCAGCATTGTAATAATCGGCATAGATGATGGTAGCGTGTGGATGCAGTGCCCGCAATCGATCCAGCTCCTGCAGCAGTAGGCGATTGTGATACTCAGAGAAATCGTTCAAGTACGTGAGACACCCAGTAAGAGGGTCATAGTCTTCCTTTCTCTGGCTCTCAAGGACCGTTAGATATGATGCCGAGCAGCCGATGGGTAGGTTACCAGGGACCACAAGTGTCCTAGCCCCGTACTTGATCAACATCTGGAATGCAATACATCCATTGAAATAACAGATCAACATCAAATGGATTTCAAAGATTCAATCCGTGTATATATATATATATATATATATATATATATATATATATATATATATATATATATATATATATATATATATTGGTTTCTTTGTTTTAAACTCACATCGACGGCTGATCCGATGGCATTGATGACCAGAGGTACGAAGGCCTGGATCTCTTCAAAGCTCCTTCCTTGTAAGAAAGGGTGGTTGTAATCGTTACCTCCAATCTCTCCCACAAGAAACAGCGACCTTTTAAAAATGTCTCCACAACCTTACCAGAATAGAAAACAACAATCAATCTCAGACCAATTCAGAATATAATGGGACACTGATTTTCTGGCCCGTGAAAAAGATAAAGCTTCATGTGACCCACCATGATGTGTGTGCCACATCCACCTCGGTCCATCACATGTGTCAGCTCATATTAGGATCTGAACCCAAAAGTGAAGCCGATCCAAAACTCAAATGGACCACACGGAACAATTAATATAGATGGAAATGCCCACCATTTAAACTTTTTTATGCCACCATGATGGACGTGTTAGATCAACACCCTCCATCCATTTTTCCAAATCCGTTCAGGGCATTATCCCAAAAACGGTGCAGATCCAAAAAGCTCAAGTGGATCAAAACACATGAAACAATGGGAATTGGATACATACAGTTGAAAACTTCTTGGGGTAGAGAAGGGTCGGATCAAACTGATATTTGTGTTTTCCCTTCATCTAGTCCCATGAAGTTTTCAACCATAGGCATCCAATTCCCACTTTTCCTGGGGTGTGGTCCACTTGAGATTTGGATCTACCCAACATGATGTATGTGTTAGATCCACATTGTCCATCCATTTTGGAAGATCAATTTATGGCACAAGCCCGAAAACAAGCCAGATCTAAAGATCCAGTGGACCACACCATAGAAAGCAGTGGGAATTGAACAAATATCGTTGAAAGCTTCCTAAAGCCCAACATCATGTTTATTTGCCATCTAGCCTATTCATAAGGTCAAACCGAGCTGGATGAAGGGAAAACGCAAATATCAGATTGATCTGACCCTTCTGTGGCCATACGAAGTTTTCAACGATAAGCATATAATTACTATTGTTTCCTGTGGTGTGGTCCACTTGAGCTTTGGATCTGAGCCCTAAACTGATCGAAAAATGAATGAACGGTATAGATCGAACACATAAATCATGGTGGGCCCACAGATATTCAATTAAGTCAAAACATCTTGCTGTCCAGTGCACTACGCATTGCAATTCCGGAGAGAAGAATATCATAAATTTTGACCCAAACTCATTGGGCCGCACCATGATGTATGTGTTATATCTACACTGTCCATCCATTTTTCGATATCATTTTAAGTCATGAGAACAAAAATGAGACAGATCCAAAGCTCAGGTGTACCACACCACAGAAACAGTAGGAATTGGATGGCTACAGTTAAAAACGTTTTGAGCCACAGAAGGATCGGATCAAGCTGATATTATGTGTTTATCCTTAATCTATGTCTGTGTAACCCAACAAAAAGGTTAGATGGCAAATAAACGTCATGGTGGGTCATAGAAAGGTTTCAACGGCAGTTGTTCTATCCCAACTGATTACTGCAGTGTGGTCCACCTGAGGATCAGATCTGCCTCGATTTTAGCCTAATGCCCTAAAATGATCTACAAAATGGATGGACGGTGTGGATATAACACGTACAGCTTGTTGGGTCAGAGAAAATTGGTGTATGAAAGAGGTGGAAATAAGTTTATTTCCCTGTTGGAAATACGTATATATTTTCTCAACTGATGTTAGTTCATGTCATTAGCGCTGCCTTGGAACAATGAGAAGGTGCGCCTTCAACACAGACGATCCGCACTGAGAATGAAAAATGATGCGAAATTGAAAGAGAACTCTCAACTTTTTGAAAGTAATTAAATGGGATTATAGGAATACGTGGCTCTTAAGCCAAAGGCCCACCCTTACTCAAAAAAGCAAAAGGAAAGGGATAAGTGAAAACGAAGTAAACAACTGAGTTAACACGGCGAATCACGAGGCTGAGTTGAAAAAAAAAAAAAAAAAGAGTTACCTGGTGGACTGGGGCAGATAGAAGGCAACAGATCTTTGAACCATCGCAGCTGAATTCCCAAAGAGTTGTTTGTGAAATCGTTAGGAATCCCTCTCTCTTGGAAGAAGGCAGCATCGAGTGCTGTAGCTCCTCCAACCGCAAAATTCACTCCTTGACGGAAATCACTGTCGTTCAAACATCCAAGATATGGAGGCAGATATGGAAGTCCGAGCTCTTCAGCTGTTGTACAAGGTCACGTAGAGGAAGACCGAATGAAAGAGATACACATACATGCATTTATAATTCAATTTTCTATCACCATTTGATTTACAAATATGTTAAGATCTCTTAGATCATACCAATGAAATCTACGATCAGTCGTCCATCTGAGAACCGACCAGTGGAACGATGGAAATACGTCTCTCCGTATGGGAATTGTTCCACGTTGCTGGCGGAATTCGATTCGCGGATTGAGTTTCCAGTGTCGGCAAGCGAGTCACCGAAGCTGAAGATGGACGTGTAGCAATCAAGTACTGATTGAGCGGTAGAAAATGTGAGGAAAACCATAATAAGGTGAATAAGCCTGAACATGGTAGGAGAAGAGATGGAAGCCATTTGAAAGGGCAGAGAGCCAGAGACAGTATCTTATCCTAATAATTAAAGACCCATGAAATGCACTAAACTGAAGTGTTACTTACCAAATGGCACCAAAGATATATATAGCCCCACTGCTTTGATTTAACAATGAGGAAAGACATTTTCAATAGTTCCGGACCAACCAAAACCTACAATTGCAGCCAATCGCAATTAGGGCTGCTCATCGATTCGATTAATTCGATTTTGAATGAAATTGAAATTGAATTGATATTAAATTTTTAAAATTGAAATTAAAATTGAATTGATTTTAATTTTGAAATTTTGAATTGAAATTGAATTGACCCAATCTTTTTGGAATTGAATTGAGATTGAATTGATGAATTTTGTGATTCAATTCGATTCGATTTTTCACACATTGCAAATTGAAAACTTATAGGTTTTATAAGTTTAGATTTTATAGTACCTCAAATAGTAATATTAGTATAAATACTTCTGAAAACATATGCATAATAGCTAGTTCATACAAGGAAATTAGAAAGATCGTATTGATCCAAAGCTTTTTAAGGCCCAAAAAATGTTTTTAATGGTTATTTATCACTCTTTCTCTTCATATGGTGCACTTGAGATTTGATCTTCTTATAATTTTGGATCATGTCCTAAAATGAGACGTAAAATTAAATGGACGTAATGAACATACAAAAAATACATCAAGATAGGCCCCACATGGTAGGGGTAACACCCATTAAGTTGTTACCAACGTAACACTTAATTCACTCTTGGGTGAATTTTAGAGATTGCGTTAGTACGCTTTTTTCGTACTAATTATTAAACATTATTGGGCCTACTTTAAATGCATTTGGTTTACCACATCATCCATTCATTTTGCCTTCTCATTATAGCTATTGAGCTTAAAATTTAAGTATATCTGAAACTTGGGTGGACCATGCCACATGAAATAGTGGGAAGAATAATTTCCACCGTTGAAACCTTCCTAGGGCCCACAGTTACATTGATTTGTCATCCAACCTATTCATAAGATCAAGTAGACATGTATCAATGAAAAACACAAATATCAACTTGATTCAAAACTTTTGTGGCCTACAATAATTTTTTAATGGTAAAGGTTCAATTCACACTGTTTCCTGTTGTGTGCAACTTGAGCTTTGTATACACTTCAATTTTGGGCTCAAGCCATAAAATTACCTTTTAAAGTGGATGAACATAGTGGATAAAATGAATAAATCATCATGGGCCCCACATAGTTTACTCAGTACGCCAAGCGCATTGAGTTACTAAGTACGAAATCTGATTCGTCTTGGACTCTTGGGTAGGCACGGATATACAAAAAGGTGGTTTCAAAGCTCTGTGGGCCCCACCATGGTGTATGTGCTTTACCTAGGCCCCCCATCCACGTTTTCATCTGATTCTAAGACAATATCCAAAAAATGAGACATCCAAATCTCAAGTGGACCACACCACAAGAAAATAGTGGGGGATTGACGCTTATTGTTGAAATCTTTTTGGGGGCTTAGAAGTTTGGTATCAAGCTAATATTTGTTTTTTCCCTTCCTCTAGGTTTATGTGACCTTATCAATAGTTTGGATGGGAAATAAGCATTACAATGGGCTCTATTGATGGTAAACATTTAATCCCCATTATTTTATTGTGATGTGGTAATCTGAGATATATATCTTTTTAATTTTTGAAATTTTTCCTTAAATTTATATGTAAAAATGTACGGACGGTATAGATAAAGCACACTATGATGTATCTATTTCATCCATACCATATATATATATATATATGTATATATATATATATATATATATATATATATATATATATATATATATATATATATATATATATATATATATTCAATTCAATTCAATTTTCGATTTGATTCTATCAATTCAACCGAAAATTGAAATTAAATTTTTTTAAAAAAATTGAATTGAATTGATCTTGGAAAACAATTCGATTCGATTTGATTTGCTTGATTCAATTCGATTCGATTTGCTTGATTCGATTCAATTGATAAATTGATCATAAATTGAATTGTGTGCAGCCATAGCCGCAATATTCACATGTGTTAACTACACTAGGACGCGGTTTGGCTACTTACCCAACACCAGCTAGCTAACTGGTGTCAAAGCTCTATGGGCCCCACCATGTTGTATGTGTTTTAAACACACCGTCCATTCATTTCGTCAGCTCATTATAGGGTATGATCCCAAAAATGAGGCAGATTGAAATCTTAGGTGGACTACACCACAGGAAACAATGGGGATTGAATGCCTACTGTTGAAAACTTTTTGGAGGCCACAGAAGTCTCGGATCAATCTGATATTTGCGTTTCCCCTTCATCCAGGTCGGTGTGACCTTATCAACAGGTTGGGTGGCATATAAACATTACAGTGGGCCCTAGGAAGTTTTCAGTGATGGGGCGTTCAATCAACCCTGTTTTCCTGTGGTGTGATCCACCTAATAATTGGATCTGCCTCATTTTTCGGGCTTATCCCTAAAATGAGCTGAAAAATGGATGCACGGTGTTGATGAACACATACATTATAGTGGGCCCACAAGCAGGCCTGCAAAGCTTTGACACCAGCTAGCTGGCTGGTTTTGGGGTCACTAGCCAAACCGCGTCCGACTACATTGTGGAATGTTACATGTACGGACACACACAAAAACACACGTGTGCAAACTACGCTTAGAGAGCAAGAGAGTAACAACAGCTAACCTAACAAAAGTAACAGCCTATTACATCCCCAGTCCCAAGAGAGCAGCAACAGCTAACCTAACAAAAAAAATCCAGTGATGCTCCATACGCTAACAATTTTCCAAGGATGGAACTGGAAGCTGCTTGATATTTGGCCATTTTTATGGTTGAATGTGAATAGCTGTATTATCTTATATCTCAACCTTCCATTGTCAGTGACCAGAACCCAGAAATTCTACTGCTTTGATCATTGTATCAGGGGCCCGCTTTGACGAAAATGAAAAAGAGCATTATCCTCAGGTCTATTGCGTACCCACTACCCACTTTCTCCTCGGGGAGGTGGTTTGGCTGGTGACCCCAACACCAGTCAACTAGCTGGTGTCAAGACTTTGTGGGCCCCACAATGATGTATGTGTTTTATACAAGCCGTCCATCCATTTTGTCAGATCATTTTAGGGCATGAGCCCAAAAAAAAAAAGAGGCAGATCTAAATCCAAGCCAACCAGCTGGTGCCAAGGCTTTGTGGGGCCCACCATAATGTATGTGTTTTATATAGGCTGTCTTTCCATTTTGCCAGATCATTTTAGGGCATGAGCCCAAAAAAAGAGGCAGATCTAAATCTCAGATGGACCACGGGCAGCCAAAAATGAGCCGGATCCAAGACTCAAGTGGGCCTCACTAAAGGAAGAGGTGGGTAGGAAAATTCCTACCGTTGAAACCTCCCTGGAGTCTATAGTAATGTTTATATACCATCCATACCGTTCAACTGAAAACCAAAAAATATTAGCCTGATTCAAAACTTCTGTGGCCCTAGTAATTTTTCAACTGTGTACATTCAATCCTCACATTTTCAGCCCACTTGAGTCTTGGATCTGGCTCATTTTTTGTCAGAGGTCCTAGAATGATCTCAGAAAACTGATGGACGGTGTGGATTTCTCCCAAACATCACGGTGGGCTCCACCTAGATTCCCAATGCAGGAACTTCCTGCGAAAGACTTCCGCAGGAAATCGCGTCCAAAACCTTCCTAGAGCCCACTGTACTGTTTGCTTAAAACGACTTTGCTAACTTTAGAAAGGTTGATGACTCATCAACCATAAGTGAGAAGGCAAAGTTTGGCGGCATGAGTTCGTTTTGCCTCTATCGCGGCTAATACACCATCCTTTGTCTCCACCTACAGGGGCCAACGTTCTGAGATGGTCCAATGATTTCAGCCGTCCATATTTTAATTACTATCATAAATAAGATATTATTTAATATTCCTGCTTAAATGATGATCCTAACCTTTCATTTTTAAGTTCAATGCGCAGTCCATTGAATTTTTTTTCCAATGTTCTAAATACATCTATATATGGTGAAAATCAAAATCATTCAGGCAGCGTGATTTTCTTAAGGTGGCCCTTACAGGATAGGTTCCACAACATGGATGGTTCACATTATTGTACCACTCAGCATGTGAGCCCCAGTGAGAAGCAAGACACTCGATCCTAAGCTGCGATGGACGCAAAACAAACTCTAATGTGCAGTAGAAGCATCGGAGTAATGCTGACGCGCATGCAACGTAAATGGCAGTTGGGGTCGGTCGCGGATTGCCTGCAAAGGCCTTTCGCAGGCATCTCCTGCGCTCGTAATCTAGTTGGGGCTCACTGTGATATTTGTGAGAAATCTACGCCGTCCAACCGTTTTGTGAGATCATTTTAGGTGTTGCAAACAAAAAATGAATGGGATTCAAGACTCAAGTAGGCCAAAAACGTGACGATTAAACTTCCACAGTTGAAATATTCATGGGGCCATAGAAGTTTCGAATCCGGATAATATATTTGTTTTCAGTTCATCTCAGTAGGAATGACATTATGAAACGGTATATATGGCATATAAGCATCACTGTGGACCCCATAGAGGTGTTAAAAGTAGGAATTTCCCTACCCACCTTTTGTTTTTGTGTGGCCTACTTGAGTCTTCGATAGTGTTCATTTTTTGTCACAATGCCTAAAATGATCTCACTACGGCATAGATTTCTCACAAACATCATGGTGGGCCCCACCTAGATTTCGGGCTTTCGCAGGCAATCTGCGTGGGTTGGGGTCCATCTGAAGGTTCGTGTGAAATCTAGTGCTGCACACAAGTTGAGTAAGCACGATTGACTTGCTCAACTCGAAGTGAAAAGGCTCGGCTCAGTTCAATGGTGAGTTTAGGCCAAGTCAAGTTAATTTTTGGATGCTCTAATAAATTTTAGTCTAATCTCGAGTTGGATAGTGCTCGACTCAGTACTTGGCTCTAACCCAACTTAGATTGACTCGACTCAATTTGAAACATCTTGTTGTGTAAGTTAGCTTTACATATAAGGTTGTTAGGTGGTGCAACGAGACCTGATTCCGATGAAGAAGGTGACTTTTTTCAATGGCAGTTTTCAATTTGATTAGCTTTTGGAGATTCTGGTTATTTTTTTAGGTGAAGTTAGATACAATGACGCTTGGGAAAGGAAGAACTCAAAGTTATATGAAGATTTTTCTGGTGGGTTTCAGGATTTAGGATTTGTGGCTGTTGCAACTAGAAATAGGAGAAAATGAGTGTGGTGCGACAAGATTCTTGACAGCTAGGTCCGATTTTCTAATCCTGATCATCCGTAGCACAGAGTCGTGATGATTTCATCAATTGGGATTGAAGGTTTTAAAGTTCGAAAAAAGGTCATACTTGTACTGGAATTCAGCTTGAAAACTTGTATGTACTCGAATTCAGTCAGAACTCGGCTCAAAACTCGCTCCATAGGCTGATTGAGTCAGATAGTTAGGCTCGAAGCCGAGTCCAGTCAGGTAACAAGCAGGAGGTGACTGCTGAGCCAAGTTGAGCAGGGCCACGCTCGACTCGAATCAACTCATGTAGAACACTTGTGAAATCCACTCTCTTCAATATCTAAGACGCATATGTTAAGGCTTGATACCAAAAATTCGGCCTCAGTTGACCACTACAGTGAACATGACAGGATGCACACCGTTCCAACCTTCATTTGCCCCATGAAGCTCTTGGATGAAGTGGGTATTTGGTTTTTGCCATCAACCTCTGTCACCCATACATCAAGGTGACCCCTCACCCTGCCATCTGCCGAGCTCGGGACAAGCCAAATCGGATTGCGTACCGGGTAACCCAGTACGTTATAGCATACTAGTTAAACTGTTTGGGATCCACCATGAGTTATGTGTCTTATCCACCACACACATACGTTTTACCAGTTTATTATATGGTATGAGCCCAAAATCAAAGCATATCTAGAGCTCAAGGGGACCACACCACATGAGAAAGTGTGAATTGAACACTTACCATTGAAATCTCATTGGGGGCACAAAGCTTTCGGATCAAGCTGATATTTTTGTTTTGCCTTCATGCATGTCTGTGTGACCTTCTAAACAGGTTGGATGACAAATAAACATCACAGTGAGCCTTGGGAAGGTTTTGACTGTGGACATCATTTTCCCCACTGTTTCCTGTAGTGAGGTACACTTGAGCTTTGGATATGCTTCCATTTTGGGCTGAACTCCTAAAATGAGTTGAGACCGGCGTGGGTAGGGCGGAATCCGACCGGGATGATTCGGCAGTGACCCCTCCAATTCGGAGCTCATTACTGGTCAGTGCTTGAAATAGCTATGTGGGCCCTACCATGATGTATATGTTTTATCCATGTTGTTCATCCATTTTTATTAATCATTTTAAGGAATAACTCAAAATTGATGCATATCCAGATCTAAGGTGGACCACACCACAAGAAAGAGTGGTGATTGAATGCCTAACATTAAAAACTTCTATGGGTCACAAAAGTTTTAGATCAAGCTGATAATTGTTTTTTTCCTTTCATCCATCGTCTGCATGGCTTGATCAACTGGTTGGATGGCAAATAAACATTACAGTGGAGCCTTAGGAAGGTTTTTAATGGTGGGAGTTCAATCACCACGGTTTCCCATGCTGTGGTCCACCTAAAATTTAGACCTGCCTCATTTTTGGGCTTATGACCTAAATTGGTATGGAAAAATGGATACCTAAATTGGTATGGAAAAATGGATGGACTGCCTCATGGTGGAGCCCATGAGGTTTTCCAGCACCGACCGGTACGAGATGGTTCCCGATACCTAAATTGATCTAGAAAAATGTCAGTACCGACAGGTGCAGCACCCAAAACCCCGTGATTTGGATTAGGTGTTACCTGCAATGGGTCTTTTATGGGACCTACCTTGATGTATGTGTTATTTATTCATGCCCTCCCTCAGGTTCGCGGCTCATTTGAGGGCATGGTGCCAAAGAATGAAGTATACCAAAGTCTCATGTGGACCTCCACCAATACAAAGTTCTTCGAGGCCACAAAAGTTTTTGATCACTGGTAGACGGTCTCTGTTTCAACACGGAGACTAGGGATTGAGTGCTCATGTGGCATGGGTGAGTGTGTGAGTGTGTGGGGGTGTGGACGTGTGTGAAAAAAAGAAGCTAATACTTATATTTTTACTTCATCCAAGTCTTTGTGACCTTATGAACATGTTGGATGGGGAAATAAACATTCGGGCCCTAGAAAGCTTTTAATGATGAGTGTTTAATGACTGTTGTTTCTTGTGTTGTGGTCCATTTGAAATTTGGATATGCTTCATTTTTTGGATTATACCTTAAAATGAGATGGAAGGATTAATGGACCATGTAGATAGGCAAAACATATATACATCAAGGTAAGGTAGGTCCCATAGTCAGGAAAACAACTACTTACCTTGGTAACACCCAATCTACTCCAGTATTCGGCTCCCTTAGCAGGGAAGGAATCGGATTGCTAGTAACCCTGGCACGGAGACATTTAGAAAATTTATGAGAATGATCTCAAGATATAACAAAATTAACATTTTTGACCTCCCCTCTCTAGTACTTAATTGTGGTAAAAAGTATTGGCAAATTGCTTGTTTGTAATCCATACATTTATGGCCCACCCAAGGATCAAAATTTTCTCATTGTTAGCTAAAGTATGCATTTTAAGGGGCTTACTACAATCATTCTGTTAGATATAGCATATGTACACTAGTTTGAGATATTAAAACTGATTTGGAATATCACGCACTCTATCCCAACACAACTTAGTAAACCATTTAATCCTAATTCATTTACCTGCAACGCCATTTCCCATTTACCTCCATTTCCAAGCCTCCCAAACTAGCCCTAACTTTTTGGCTTGAGTAAGAAACATCATCAGTTCCACTGATCAATTGATATGCTGGCCTCATGGATGGGCCAATGTTCAATGGGGTTTCTTAAAATAAATAAATAAATAATAATAATAATAATAATAATAATAATAAAGGAGGCGCTGTGGATTGGAAGGTCATGAACTTCCCATTTCGAAGAAAAACTGAGGAAAACTACCATACAGTATGCATTCAACAAATTCCAAGATTACTCGTAATAAGGCTGCTTGCGGCTGACCAATGACAGACATGGGGTTGTGATGGAAGGACTGAAAAATGGTCCTCTTAGCAAACCATTAGCAATCCATCTGTACGCCGCTTCCGTTAGATGAAGTCCATCCCAGGCCACATGCGATGATGGGTTGTCGCACACCGTAGCCCCACGAAAGCCACACAAGGCAGTCATGTTGTAATTGTATGGCCCACCCCCTCCGCAGCATGCCGTAAGAGCCCCGTCATAGAATCCTAGATTTACATAACAAAAAGACATGCAGATGTTCACAAAAACATAAGTCCTACCTCTGTCATAAACACTAGTAAAATTGGCAAGTGAAATGAACGTGGAGAGAGGTGAGATCAAAGTGGTTATAAGTAGCTCAGGTTGGATCTCGAGTTGGATGGGTCCTTGGGCTGGCTCCTCTTGAGAATAGGTTGGGCTTGGTTTGACCTCAACCCTACTGGACCATCTGAGTTGCACCCTTAGAAGAGATGACTATACCTTATATATAGAACTAATCACCTGCACCTGGCTTAATAATAGAGATACTCTGTTTCAACACCCAGATCATGGGATCGAATGCCCATGTTGTGAGGGTGTCTGTGTGGGGGGATTACATGCATCAGGTTTCGGCCAGAAGTTCAGACCCGTTTCCTAAATGTGCTGCTCTTGGGTGGGACCCAAATCCAACCTGAACTCGATCAATTGCCACCCAAAGATGGGAAGATTTTTAGTATATGTTCTATTAAAAAGAGGGGCGACATGAGTGGTTGGGTCACCAGTAGTGGCCCCCACACCTTTGGACCTGGCAATTGATCGATCCAACATAACATATTTCCTCCATGTAGATAATTTGTTGCTAGGGGAGAAAGCGCACCAAAATGGTATGGAGAGCGGTAGAAGCGCATTGCAGCATTGTAATAATCAGCATAGATGATAGTAGCGTGTGGATGCAGTGCCCGCAATCGATCCAGCTCCTGCAGCAGTAGGCGATTGTGATACTCGGCGAATTCGTTCAAGTACGTGAGACACCCGGTTTGAGGGTCATAGTCTTCCTTTCTCTGACTCTCAGAGACTGTTAGAGATGCTGCTGAGCAACCAAAAGGTAGGTTACCAGGGACCACAAGTGCCCTGGCCCCGTACTTGATCAACATCTGGAATGCCATTGAAATAACAGATCAACGTCTAATGGATTTCAAAGATTCAACATTCCATTTTAACTTGCACACCGACATTCTTTTCTTTTGGTTTCTTTGTTTTAATAAACTCACATCGACGGCTGATCCGATGGCATTGATGACCAGAGGTGCGAATGTGTGGATCTCTTCAAAGCTCCTTCCTTGTAACAAAGGGTGGTTGTAATCGTTACCTCCAATCTCTCCCACAAGAAACAGCGACCTTTTAAAAATGTCTCCACAACCTTACCAGAACAGAAAACAACAATCAATCTAATGTAATGGGATGCCAATTTCCTGGCCCATCGAAAAGGAAAAACTCCACAGAACCCAGCAAGCTCATGCTAGGATCTAAGCCCAAAAGTCAAGCCCATCCAAAACTCAAATGGGCCACACGGAACATCAGAGATGGAAACATCCACCATTATTCAAACCTTTTTATACCGAGCCATGATGTCTATATGCCATGCAACCTTGGACTGATCGCTGGAATGATTCGGATGCAACGGTCTGATGCTGACTTGTCTGAGTCAACTGCAAGTCACCCACACAAATCACCTCAACCGAACACATTGGCCCAAGTCCGGAGTCTTAAATCCTTGCATCGCCATTCATAAGATGAGTTCCACTGGGGATTAAGTATTCCAAGAAAAGTATCAATGGCAGGCATTTCCAGGTCCACTGTTCCCTGTGGTGTTGCCCATTTCGGTTTTGAATTGGCTCATTTTTTTATTTCGTATTCTGAAGTGACTTGGTGCAAATGATGGATGGAGGATGCGTCAGACACATCATAATGAATTGGTGCAAATGGTGGATGAAGTATGCGTTAGACACACATCATAACTAGCTTGGCGGAGAATTTTGTTGTGCTTGTGTGGTAGGAAATTCGTGTGAATGCAATGGACCCAGAAGGGGTTGGTGGGGGGGAAGTCCTCCAATGACTCTTTCCATACACACCCATATTAACTAGGCCCAACATTTTCTTACTCTATAGCAGTCCTTTAGTGGTTAGCATGGATAAGACTAGTTAAAAAAGAGAAGCTGATCACTTGTGTTTTTGGTTGTACCGTTGAATTGATTTGCAACTTTTGAGATTTATAAACTGAGAATAACCAAATTGTGTTTTGCTTCCATAGCTTAGTATATAAAGTTTGGACTGCCTATTGCAATTATGTTAATGGCAAGTTAGAGTGGAAACATAATTGCAATTTGAAGGCTAATTTTTTCTTGATTAAACTGAATATTTGCTGTTCTATTTACTAGTACAGCCTAACAACCCCATTTTGATGCAAAAGCACATCAAACTCCAAAACAGACATGGTTTGCTGGCCTTCCATATGTGAGTGTGTGTGTTGTTCCTCGTTAGTTTACCCTTTCATTGTATTGCAACAACCTCACCAAACTTCACATTACATTTCGGAGAACTGATACCCCTACAGGCAAAAGCACGACTGCTTGTCAGGCAGGCCTATCTTTTCTGCCAATTTGCCATGGAAGTGGATTGGTTGGTCCACGACTGCTTGTCAGGCAGGCCTATCTTTTCTGCCAATTTGCCATGGAAGCGGATTGGTGGTGTATGGGACCTTTTGCCATGGAAGCGGATTGGTGGTGTATGAGACCTTGCTGGTGTGGGTAGGTGACACATGCAAACGAACGCGTCAGTCCTCAGGCATCATGAACGTGCAAACAATCCAAAGAAGATCAAGGTTTTGCGGGCCTCACAATGACGGATTTAATATATACACACCGATCCATCCATTTGGTGAGATCATTTTAGGGCATGATCCAAAAAATGAGTCATATCCAAAGCTTAAATGGACCACACCAAAAAGGCAGTGGTATAATGATTCTCACCATTAAAACATTCCTAGGGCCTACCATGATGTTTATCTGCCATCCAAACTATTAATAAGGTCACATGGACCTAGATGAAGGTTTATTTGGGACCATACCCTAAAATGAGCTTTCAAAATGGTTGGACGGTGTGGATTTAAGACACATACATCACTGTGAGCCCCCACAGTCAGGGATTCCACCCACCTCAGTGGATCTGGGGGTCTCACCTAATCCGCTCCCAATTTTGGAACCGGCACTCAGCAAAACTGAGTTACACTATTCAGCCATTTTAAGGGGATCAAATTAGGTGTTACCCCCGGAATAGCTTAGTGGGTGTTACCCCTACCGTGTGACCCACATGTATTTTGTATATCCACACCGTCCATCCGTTTCTCCAGCCCATTTTAGGATGGTTAAACCCAAATTTCAAGTGGATCATACCACAGGAAACAGTGCTGATTTAGTGCCCACCATTAAAAATTCCAAAGATCCCATCGTAAGCTGTTGGTAATATTTATTTGCAATCCAAGCTCTTCATAAGGTCAAGAAAGTCTGGATGAAGGGAAAATTTTAAAGATCAGCTCGATCTAAAACTTTTGTGGCCCGCAAAATGATTTTAATGAAATCACTCTTTCTATCGGTATGGTCCACCAGAGATTTGGATCTTACAATTTTGGATCGCATCCTAAAAGTAGGTGTAACAACATATGGACGGCATGGATATACAAAAAATACATCAGGGTAGGCCCCACTAAGGTGTTATCAGGGTAACAGCTAATTCGCTCCCCACTTTAATTACCTGAGTTAGTAATATTGTACAGTTTCTGATAAGAAGCCTCGTACACTGACCTTGGATTATCTTGAATGGTGTATATTATTTTTATGGAGTGGAATATTCTGAATGGTGTGTGAATTATTTTTTTAAGGATTGTAATATTTTGAATGGTGTACATTAGTTTTTTTAAGGGCTACTAGAATTAGAAATTACATCAGCTTGGCCCATCTTATGTATCTGCCATGTACTTTAGTCATCTAATAATAACGTTGGCATGCATCTGTTGGATGTGAGATACGAACCTTTTAAGTACCGTAAAGTGAAGCAAAAAAGCAAAGGAGGGCAGTAATGTTATTCCTCCATCTAAAAAGCACTGTCCGCGAGTATCAGTCTCCTGCAGTACTATTTGGTCAAACTCAATTATTTCTCCACCTAAAAAGCATTGTTTGGTTTTTTGAACTATGTGCATTAGATATTTTTCACTTTTAATAGTCCCATATCCTGTTGGGAGCTTTGGAACCCGTAAGATTCGGAACCCCAAACACCTTGTTTGTATTTGGCACCTGAAGTTGGAATCCTCGATCTCTAACCCAAAAGTAGTCATGCATAGTATATTTAAGGGGTTTAAATTTAATTACTAAGTCAAATTTACTATCACTTTTTTTTCTTTTCTTTTTTTGTTATTACACACATACCACTGTTGTTACACATACCTATATTGCCGGTCACACTTCAATGTTAGCTTTCCCTACATTGGGAATTGATACTAGGACCTTAGTGTTGAAACGAGGTTATCTTCACTCAAGTCTACCACTAATTAGTGTACGTATGTAAACTTTGACACAATGAACATAATAAGCCTGTTAAAATATATACTTAGGTCGAAAATGATGAAATTTCAAGTCTCGAATGGACAACAAGCTTAGGATCATAACCAAGCAATAATCAATTATTTTTAACTATTGATTTACATGGACAATGTTTAGACTACGCAAATCATTCTATTAAAGTAATTTTAGTGATGCAATTAAGTAGGGAGGACGTGGGAGGTTAATCACCGCCTTCATCACCCGTTGGATCTCGTTTTCAAAAGAGAAAATAAGAGAAAAAAAGAAAATAATTCTAAATAATTATTGAATAATTGATTGAATATGTAAACGGACTTACAATGTATATAAATAGGAAATAAACCCTAAGCAAAGTATCAAACCCCTACTCAAACTCAAACTCCTAGAAAACCCGACTTATTATAGAAGTCTCTAAATTAAATCCTACTAGAACTCATGGTTTTCAGTAAAAAAATAAAAAGTTTTCAAACGGGTCTAGCCATATTATTTTATTAATTATTCTAAGCCCTTTTCAGGTTGGGCACAAACTCTAAAACTTTACGGATCAAAAGTTATGATCGAATTAAAACTTATTATAAATAATAAAATTAAAAATAAACTAACCTAATGACCGTCGATTTGGTCAAATCTCGCGATTTCGATATGGGAAACCTGGCATAGCAGGGTTTGATGGCTAAAGTAGCTCAAGCTACCCCAAAATCATATATTATATGTCCAAAAACTCATTCCGGATTGCGAGATACGACTGTTTTATGGTCCTGATAGTCCAGATCACTTCCGACCCTGATCGGTCTTCTTTTGACCCATCTAGGCCATGTAATAATCAACGACCCGCTCTATATCATATAGTTGATAATCTTATAGTTTTGGGATATCATTAGGGGACCACGTGCCGAATACATTAGTAACATAGTGATACATTAGTAACATTGAGTTTTTAATGTTGATTGAACGTCCAAAATTAAAAACTTTCTTGGACTAATTGTAATGTTTATTTGCATCCAATCCATTAATAAGATCACACAAACTTGGACGAAAGGAAAACACAAATAGCAAGTTGATACAAAGCTTCTGTGGAAAGTTTTAATGGTGAGAATTTAATCCCTATTGTCCACCTAAGATTTGGATGTGCCTCATTTTTTGGAGCGTGCAGTAAAATAATCAGTTAAAATAGAGGGGGACCGCGTGGATATACGAAAAGGAGG
>ML058342.1:2729119-2910416 GCA_003013855.2 Liriodendron chinense | reverse complement strand
GTCGTCCCACAATTTTCCCATGCACACTAAAAGCCTTGCTGTTTTAGAAAGACAGCTTAACTGGAGGGTTTCAAAAGATTTTGTTGCTGCATTGTTGATTGAAAGACTAATATAGTTTCTTGCTGATGTAATTGGATATTTAAGATGTTCGCAGCTAGTTCGCAAGATGTAAGAAAATCAATATGCAATAAATGATGGATGTGTGAATTAGAAATGGTTAGTTTAGTTTATATATCGAATTGGTTTGTATTGCTTCAATGATATCAGGTGTAAGAAATTCAAAATGCAACAAATGCAAGCTGATTTTTTTTTATTTTTTAAAAATTAACGACGGACCAGATCCGTCGATGATGTTACAAGAAAACTGACAGATCCTAGTATTATCGACGGATTTGATCCGTCGTTATTTTTACAACGACGAATACAATCCATTGCTGGAACGATGATGGTTTTGGAGGTTACGACGAATATGGTCCGTCGTTAAATAAACGACGGACTATATCCGTCGTAATTTAACGACGGATTTGGTCCGTCGTTTATGATTAACGACTTGCAAAAGAACGTGTGACCATGCGACGGACGAAGTCCGTCGTTAATGAAGATTAACGACGGACATGGTCCGTCGTTTTTATGCGATATTGGCGTAGTGTATCAACTTTATTCAAACCTTAATGAATTGTTCAAATATTAAATCATAATTCAGAATCAAAGGATCAAAGCATCATTAAAAACTAAGAAGATTCACCTCTCAGCTCTAGCTGAGAGTTAACTAAAAGAACGCATGAAAAGAACTAGAAGAAGAAGAAGAACTAATTGTAGGAGGCTAGGTCTTGATCCCTTTGCTCCCCTACATTGCTAGATACCTTAGGAAAGGAGTGAAGGTATCTTTTTATAGTAGAAGTCCGCCACCGAGTAAGAAAGTTTGACATACCGTATATCCACCTCGCACTAGGAAACCAAATCCCAATTTAAAAATCCGCAAATCAAGCAGATTGTGTGTGGCCAACCGGTCATGACCGGTTGGACCACTCCATTAGCTTGATTATTCACTTCTTTCCTTCTCTCCTCTCTTTGCCTCTTCACTCCACCTCTTGGCCTTTCTTCGTTTGTTCTTCAATGATGTTTAAAAGGTGTCTTTAACATCAAATTAGTGAAGTCTCTCTCTCATTCCTACAATCACAAAAGCACTCATTAGATGAGTCTTTTAGATATAAAAACCATGCAATATGTGTGATGAATTAGGGTTATAATATGCACAATTTAGGGCTCAACAATATTCCTTATAAAAAAACCCTAGTTGGTATGTGTTATAGGCAAAATGATGGAGGTCAACTTAGCTGCTAAGAATTTATGTGGACGCCCATTCGACTCTCGAGATCATCTGATCGAGAGTCGTAGATCGAGTAAATGCGGAGTGCCCATTTGACTCTCGAGATTATATACTCGAGAGTCGCAGATTGGATAAGTGCGGGACGCTCATTCGACTCTCGAGATCATATGCTCGAGAGTCGCTGTTATAGTCAAAATAAGCGAAGATCATCTGCTGGAGATAGATCTCGCGAGCACCCTTATCCGACTATCGAGAACGTCTGTTCGAGACTCGCATATTCTGAAGATACTATGATCTCGCGAGATCCTTCATCCGACTATCGAGAACGTCTGTTCGAGGCTTCCTTCCTATCTTCCTCTTCGTCCCAGGTTCTGATGCACACTCGAAGGCTCGTATATTAGGAAACCGATGCCCGACTACCAAAGCTTCGAGAAGTTGTGTTTTTTCCTGCGAACAGACCTTCTCACAAGTCGTTGAAAAGCGTTACATCTAAATGAGCGAGCACTTGGACTCGCGACCATCTTCTAACATGCGAACATCTTTCTCTGTGGCGACACCCCTTAGCCTTCAGTATCAGTAGCCCGTATAGGCCGATTTTGGGCTTATCTTATGGTACCGAATCTCAAGGGATTGCTATCAAGGAACGTGATTGTCAAGAACAAGTCATTGGGTTAGATCTCTTCTCTAAGGATAAGGATCTTATTCCACAAAATCAGCGGAATCTCAGTATCGTACACGAAATCAGCGGGATCTCGATATCTCACGTAACAGATCGAAACCTTCCAGATCTATATAAGGAGAAGACTCTATTAAAATACAGGTACACAATATTCAATCCTTGGTCTCGTTTTGCCTGGTGATTCTTCTTCTTGCTTTGCCTGACTTAAGCATCGAAGGGCTAACGGCTGGACACCAGCCGCCTTTAGTTGCTTTCTGTCTTCTTACAGGTCTGGCGGAGGAAATCCCTGTTGGAGAGATGGTGAACGACTGGAGGATCCTGTTACAAAATCTGACGTTAACAGTATACATTAGCATTCATACATAACATCTCAACCAGTCGGCTTAAGTGTATGCTCTGAGGTTTATCGAGTTACTCAGATCTTACCAATAAAAAACTTGAGTTAACTGGTTGATCCACTAGTCCAGTACATGAGTCAGGGATTGATTCATCTTGTCCTAAGAGACTGTGGGGGCAGCAATGGTGCATTAAACATGTCATCTCGTACACACTACATATCATCATAGCATAAGAACCAGAACTAATCCTTGGAATCCACTTAATCCTGTGAAGTAAAGACCATACTTTTGTATGGGCAGAGTGGGTGCCAACACCTTCCCTCTCTATAATCGCGCTCCTTACCCTAAACCTCTAAAAGTAGATCAAGGAGTCATTCTTAGGATTAGGAATCTTCGGATTCTTGCTCTTAAGCATTTTTACAGGGTGTAGCTGACTGTAAATTTAAGGTGACTGGCTAGTGGCGACTCCCATTTTATATAAACTATATTTCAAATACACAACAATGTAAGAAGCCCTCAAAAGAGGCCAAACCTGTGGAAGTCGTGATTCGTCCTCGCGCAAATCTAGTTTTCACAAATATAAAAAAAAATGTATAGTGAGAACACCAAAGAGAGACCAGCGTATTTTAATTTAACTTATATTGGATTTATAGATATTGATTTATTCATATGTGAATTGATGAAAAAATTTGTTGTAATTATTTAAAATTTAAATCATGTTCTGGAATTCGAAGTCAGGTAGAGGCAACTTGGGTTCCAAATTTTAGAGTGTGATAAAAGAGTTCAAACTTTTCTTCATATAAATAGTTCCTCTCGACCTTGAGCATGAACACAATGACTGCCAACTCGAGATTGTGAGTTAGGTAATTCTTCTTATGCACCTTAAGTTGCCTTAATGCATAAGCTATCACCATGTCCTACTGCATGAGAAAGCCAAAACCCTTATAGGAGGTATCGCTACAAACTAAGAAACCTTCACTACCAAACGGTATGGTTAAGACATGTGCAATCGTCGGCCATATTTCATCTTAGAGAATGTCTTCTCACACTCCTCATTTCACACAAACTTTACATCCTTCTTCGTTAAATGCATCATAAGCGCAATGATATTGGAGAATCCCTCAATAAACCACCTGTAGTATCTGGCCAAACAGCAAAAACTACGAATCTATAAAACTTTTTGAGGTCGTTTTCAATTAAACACCGCTTTAACTTTAAATGGATTAATAGATATTCCCTTCTTGGAAATCAAAGAGAGATGGAGAGAGAGGGAGAGGGAGCACTGAGATAGGAAGAGAGAGAGAGAGAGAGAGAGAGAGAGAGAGAGAGAGAGAGAGGGAGTTAGGGAGTTAGGGAGAGGGAGAGGGAGAGAAATCAGAGAAGGAGGTAAGGAGATAGTGAGTGAAATCAAAGCATGAGGGAGGGAAGGAGGGAAGGAGAGAGAGGGAGAGAGAGGAGAGAGAGAGAGAGAGAGAGAGAGAGAGAGAGAGAGAGTGAAATCGGATCGAGGAGGTGAATTAGGACATTGTCGTGATTTTAGTCCCTAAATAGTCAATTATTGACCATAAAAATGCACTAAATTCAATATTAGCAAGCCATGGAAGTTATTCGATGGTCATAGGCTGTCGAAATTAATGCATTTTTATAGCTGAATTTCAAGCATTTTCACATAGTGGCTTAGCTCTCACTAAAGTGGTACTTATAATTTTATGTCTAGCCAACTTGAATTGCTATATCTATGGTCGGCTGGGCCTACTTTTGTGCCACTTCAGTATACACCTTTCGCATTTTATGCCCCTCCTAGGTTGTTGTGGAGACCTAAGTGTGAAAGTTTCCATGTCAATAAGGAACTCTAACAATCAACCGATGTTGAGCATCTTTAATATCGCACACAATGTTTTTAATATGCATAACATGTCCATTTTCTTAAAATTGATCCATATTTAATAAATTGCATGCATTCTAATCCAGGAATGTAAAACACATTAAATATGTAATAATGATCACTATTCCTTGTATAGATTAGAATCTTATCCTTTCCTTTTACCGGTATTTTCTTTGTTATCACCAAACTTGATCATAAAACCAACTCATCTAGCTCTATTAACATCTCCTGCTTTATGCACATGTGATTATTGTATGTGGTATCTACCATAAGCTACTTTTACTTTTCTTCTAGCACACCAACAACAAAGGAGCACCAGAATCTTCATCTTTTTCTACAAAAATTAGTGTTTTCAATTCATACATATTGGTAATGGTCCTATTTATCATAATTATAATATTGAATATTAAATTTGTCATATTTTGAGTGTTTCCTTAGGCATTATCTCTTTCCTTACATCGTAATGAGTTGGAACTTTGATTTTAATCCCCTTCGTTGTTAGATTATCTTCTGTCATGATTACAACCACGACCATGGCCGTATTCGCCTCTTTCTCTTCTACAATTGGAATTATTAGACATTAACAATTGAGTTTTCAGTGTATACTCGAGTGATGAAGAGACACTTGGATTCATGCTGTATTTATATGCTTTTAAGGAACCCATGAGTTATTCAATGAGCATCGAAGAAACATTTTTCATTTTTTGATAGAGGACACTATATGCTCAAAATTTTGTGTGTATGATTTCTCCATGACTTCTACATTATCTTTTTTTTTTATTTGCATGTAGCTAATTATAATAGAAATCAGTTTGTCGAAATAACTAGAAATCTTCTTGCTTTCCATCATCTTTAATGCTTTAAATTCAACTTCGAGTGTTTAGATTTGTACCCTTTTTCATTCGATTAGTGACTTTTTAACATTTTCTTCAAAAGTTTGATGCCTCCTTTGTTGGGAACTACGGAAGCACGGAGGTGAATCAAATAAGAAAAACACAAACACACAAGAAAATCCACACAGAGAGAATCCAAATTTTACATGGAAAAACCCTTGCAGGAAAAAAATCACGGCAAAAAGTGATATGCACTATGAATTTCAAAAGTTTACAAGAGATGAACTTGCTTGGATCAAAGCACGAAGAGAAACCTGTTGAGCTCTGAATTGTGCATATTCTAACCCCAATTCATCACATATTATGCATGGGTTGGATGATTAAAAGACTACTTTAATGCATGATTTGTGATTGTAGGAATGAGATGGAGATTCCATTAATTTAAGGCTTAAGAGAGCACTTTACATACATTGAAGACCACGCTTTGATGAGCCAAAGAAGAGAAGAAAAACCTTGAAGAAATCATGTTAAAAGTCCTGAATTGTCCTGAAAAGACAAAGTGCAGAGTTGCAAGGCTATAAAAGTAAAATGCAGAAAGTTGCAGTTTCTGAAGATTGATCCGTCGATTGATCGCCCAGCCTGAGCAGTTGATCGACAGCCCTGAGCGATTGATCGCTCACAGTAGAATTGGCAGATTTGTTGCTGGACTAAAGTGCAGATTTACGATTGATCGCCCAACCTGTAGATCAATCGACAGAATGCAGATTTTTGAAGAATTGTTGTTGAAACTCTCTGGACACTTTTTGTCCCGTGCGATCCATCGCCCACCACCTGCGATCAATCGCCCAACACAACCGATTGATTGCCCAGCCCAATTGATCAATCGACCATGCGCCCAGTTTAGAAATTTCGAAGTCTGGCTTCGATTTTCTCTATGCAGTGCGTAAATTCTACGCAAATTCTCGAAGATTCTTCATTTGTGGGGCTTAAAAGCTATAGAAGGAAAACTCCACTTCATTCCTAGGGCATCTAATAACGTGGGGAGCAAAGGATTCAAGACCTAGGAGGCTTCCTAGCCTAGCCTCCTACAACTAGTTTTTTTTCTTCTAGTTCTAGTTCTAGTTTATTTTTATGCTTTTTATTAGTTAACCTCTTAGGTAGGGCTAAGAGGTGAAGCTTTTAGTAGATCTAAGATGCTTTAATTCGTTTTTATTGGTTTCAAGTTGGATTTTTATTACTTGAACAATAGTTTGTTGAGTTTGAATAAAGTTCTAAGTAGTTGTTCTTAATCTTATAATGACTCATGGATGTTTGGAAGAATTGGTTTAGTTCTTAGTTGTTTTGCATAGATCTAGCCTTGTACGCTCCGAGGAATTGGATTCAAGACACTCTAGAATTGGTTCTTCATGTGGGAACTTCAAACCAAAGTTCTACTTTTTACGAGAAGTCTGAAACATGTGTTGCTTATTTATGTGATTTAAATCAAGTTTAAACCATAATTTAGTTAAGCTTTGTGATAGGGTTTGATGATTATCATAGTTGTGAACTTAATCTATTAGAACTAGGATTGACCTATGCAATTGAGTGTGCTCAAGTCCTAACTTAAATTGAGTGAATCATGTTGATGAACAACACATGGGACAAACTATTTTGCTGAATTAACCACTCCATATTTCGGCTAGATAGGATTTGATTTCGATTCTAGTTGTGTAATTGAGAAACCAAAGTGAATTATGCATCAAGGATCACTACAAGTGGATCCTCAACACCCCAGTGCTTCTTTAGATTGTTAATTTCATCTCAAGTTACAGATTATTCTCCTACATCCATATTTACAGATTATCGTACTTTGATTTCAATTGAAGATTATTAGAAGAAATTCTGAGAATTCATATATTAGTCACTAAGAACGATCTCGGTCTCTACCGAATTATTACTACATCGCACCCTACACTTGGGAAGCGAACAAAACCCTAGCTCTCTCTCTCACCAAAACCCTCTCAAACCCCTAAACAAGTCTTGATAATACCCTAATCCTGATTACACCCATTTATATAGCCCATAACCGAAATTAGAAACAACTTACACAAAATCACGTAAAATCATGAAAACCGACAGTCGATTGGTTGGTCGCTCAACACCTCCCGACCACCCCTTCAGTCGCCCGATGACCACAAGTTCAATCACCTGAACATACAAAAAAATGTCCAGAGAGTTTTGCACACTATTTCGAATATCGTCAGTCGCTCAAGCCTCCAAGATCGATCACCCGAACATTCCAAAATTGTTCAAAGAACAATCCGTAATATACGAGGTATTTTTTATCGCCCAACCATAGTAGTGGTTAACCGATAGCCCCCTGAATTGTCCATATTGAAGGCTCCATTCATCAATCTCCACCGAGGCTTCAATCATCAATGACATTCTTCCTCTGCTACATTCATCATCTTTACTTCATCACAGCTCCACCGCTTCTCATACACATTACGTCTTCATTCTATCTTCGCCAGACCCAGAGAAGTTGAACAAAACTTGAACTTCTCTCTAAGGATCACTTTAGTAAGCATGTCCGCTAGATTCATGCTTGTATGGATCTTTTTCAAAGTAACACTGCCTTCCTTAAGCACCTGTCAGATAAAATGGTGACGCCCGTCAATATGCTTAGTGTAAGAGTGATAAACAAATTTTTTTCCCAAATGGGTTGCGATTGCGCTGTTACAATTAACTGGCATGGCCTCCTTCTGAAGTCCCAATTAATTTATCATACCCCTCAACCAAACTGCTTCCTTGAATGGTTCTGTCACTACCATATACTCCACTTCTATCATGGAAAGAGCCACCATAAACCAAAGCTTCGACATCCAATCAATCGCTCCACCTGTTAGCACAAACGAGTACCCGAAAGTTAATCTCCTAAAATTCACACTACCCACGTAGTCTAAATCTACATAACCTACAACTTATCCCCTGACTTTTCAAATGTCAAGATGTAGTCATACGTACCTCGAATATACCGAAGTAGCCATTTTAAAGCATCCTAGTGTTGCTTGCTATGGTTAGATATGAATCTGCCAACAACACCCACCGTATGTAAAATATTTGGTCTCGTACAGACCATGACATACATCAAACTACCTACTGTGCTCGAATAAGGCACATAAGACAGAACTTCCTTTTCTTCTTCTGTTTCAGGACACTGCTCAGAAGAAAGCTAAAAATGAGCCACGTGGGGAACGCCGACCAGTGTTCGCTCGGCTCAAGTGCAAGGCTGCGATGTAGTGATAATTATCAGTAAGACCAAGGTCGATCCATAGGGAATTAGGTAAATAATTCTAATTTATTCCAACAACTTCAATTAAAACAATTTAGGATTTCAATTATAAGAACTAAGACTAAACAGTAACTTAAAAAGGAAAATTTGAGAATATGAGAAAGAAAACTAAGGCTTTAAGGATCTACTTATAGCAATCCCATGCTAATTCATTCATCCAAGCATAAAACACAAATAGATTCGAAGTTCTATCTCTCATCTAGTTGGAAGATAAAGCATTCAATCACATACAATCCCACTTAAGTTAGGAAATTAAGTTCTAGTTCTATTTGAGCACATAGAATTCAAATATATAGCCTTCGATGTAACAGTCATGCCAAGAGACTATGGCATGCTCAAGGGTTACCACAATACGAATCCAACCAATCCCAACATAGCAATCTTAGAGAGTTGCAAAGAACTCATGTTCGGAGTACATGAACTCTCATAAAACCTCTAAAAATACCAACTTTATTCAAACTAGAACATTAAAAATCCAAACTTGAAGAAAAGGTACTTGAATAAAAATGAATTAAACATGAAATTAGCCACAAGCTTCACCTCTTAGCCTTAGCTAAGAGGTTCTAGCCGAGCATTGTCATACTACAACTAGAATAAAAAGAAAAACTAAACAAAAGCATAAAAACTAGAAAAACCCGGAGTCAGAGGAGTTGCGGATGCTCCACGATGCTCTCCTTCACTTCCTACGACCTCCAATCTCTTCTAGGATGGGTTAACATGAGGCCTTAGGTGCCCTTTTATAGATTGCAAGCTCCATCACCCTGGAAAGTTCCAGATTTGCGCAAGAAGTTACGCAGTGCAGAGAATTTCGAAGCTTGTAGAACAAGCTCTGTTATGTAGTCGACCGGTCGTAAACCCTTAAAAACAGTCCAGTGGGCTTTTTTGGAAAATTCTTCCCTGACTTTTAATTTATCGATCGGTCGAACGACTGGTCGCATTTGCTTCTTTTTTGTCTAGCAAGGTTTGGCAGCAAAGGGGGTTCTCAATTGAATTTTTGACCGGTTGGACGACCAGTCGTGGGCCATGGCTGACCGGTGGACAGTGCGATTTGCTGCACTTCTTCTTCATTCCTTCTCTTTCTATCTTGTATCTTTCTTCCACCATTTGACATTTGGTCTTTCAATCTTCAATGTGTACAAAGTGACCTTTTAAGCATCGAATTACTGAAGTCTCATTCTCATTCCTACAATCACAAAACATGCATTAGAATAGTCTTTTAAACATGCAAACCATGAATAAAGTGTGATGAATTGGGGTTAGAATATGCACAATTCAGAGCTCAACACACCCCCCAACCAGCATTTTGCTAGTCCCGAGCAAAACATGCGTGAAACAAATTCAACTCTCCAGAACCCAATTCTCCTTAAAAAACTATGCTTCTATACACTCCAAGACATACAAGTGCAAAAATCAGAAAAAACTGGGTCATAGAAGTTGAAACCTTAAACTATCATAACATAACAAGTGTTCATATAGAATTCCCGTTGATTGATTAATAAATAGAAGGACTTGAACAAATTTAACCTAGTGTGCATAGTGAATGTTCATCTCATGAATTTTCGGGATTGTCTTTTTCATAGATCAGCTAAATTAGGGATTTAAAGGTGTACATATCAACTACAAGCCTATGACAAGAGTTTGCCTTACCGTCTCTCCGACAGCTTGCACACTACTTCCCATTTTCGGCTTTGGACCATCCCCCGATTGGGAATATGTAGCCCTTTTCGAAAACTTTCAACAAATTTTCAATAATAACCATACTTTCTTTCTTTTTTTCTTTTCTTTTCTTTTTCATATACATTAGATAGGATTTTTAGAAATCCATATCTTTCATTCTTTTCTCTTATTTTCTCATGGACAAGGATGGACAAAGTACCCTGGCTTGGTTCCTCAACACCTTAAATCTTAGTTTAGCCAATCCACAAATTTACATAATCCTTTCAAACCATGGGAATCGTGTAACGTCAACTAGGTGCAAAAAGTGTTCAAACTTTCTATCAATCATATAAATAGGGGAATTCACATAGAAAACCATTATATTAGAGGTAATTCAAAACTTTCAACATCACTCACTTCGTATCACCTTTTCTTATACTCGTATCATCCTGAATGCATACAAACAAAGTTTTCCAAAAGTGTTTTGAATTTTAGAAAAATCAAAAATTTTCTACATACAATGCTCAATGCTCGAAATGTTACAAAACACTAGATTCATATAGGAATCTCACCCTCAACCAAATCTTGCATTGTCCTCAATGTAAAAGATATGCAATGAGCAATAACATGAGAGTAATGATAAAATTAAAGAGAGTGAGAACGAGAGTACCTGAGAGAGTCGATCATAGAAATCTACAACTCCGACAACTAAATTTACCAAAGAAATAAACCTAAACAGAAAAAAAACTAAACCTAATCCTACTCTACACCTCCATCAGACTAGGAGATCAATCATCCCGATATACAGGATCTCTCAGAGGAAAGGACATATCCTCTGAATCAAATTTCTCGACAAATGGTTTAAGACGTGGTCCATTCACTTTAACAGTTACCATTTGCCGCATTCTCTATCCCGACAGCCCCATGAGGAAAGACTTCTTTAAAAATATATGGGCCAGTCCATCGAGATCTCAATTTTTTCGAAAAAAGATGAAGTCGGAAATTATACAAAAGCACTTTCTGACCTTCATGGAAAATGTTCCTGAAGATATATTTGTCATGGAAGGCCTTCATCCTACTCTTGTAAATCCTCGAATTCTCATAAGCATCATTCCAAATTTTGTCAAGCTCATTCATTTGGAGTTTGCGAAGCGAGCTAGCCTTATCAATATTAAAGTTCAATGCTCGAATCGCCCAATACGCTTTGTGTTCAAGTTCCACGAGTATGTGAGAATCTTTCCCATAGACAAGTCTATAGGGAGACATTCCAATCGGGGTCTTATAAGCGGTACGGTGAGCTAAAGAGCATCGACCAATCTAAGTGACCAATCTTTGCTATCCAGCCTCACCGTCTTTTCCAAAATCTGTTTGATTGCCCAATTGGAAATTTCAGCTTGCCCACTTGTCTATGGGTGGTATGGGGTACTCACTTTATGTGTAATGCCATATTTCTTCATTAAGGCTTCGAAGGGCCTATCGAAAAAGTGAGAACCACCATCACTAATGATGGCTCGATGCGTTCCAAATCTAGAAAGTATGTTTTCTTTAAGAAACTTTAGAACTGTGCGATGATTATTGGTTCTACATGGAATAGACTCTATCCACTTGGACATACAGTCTACGCAAGCAATATGTAAACATGTCCAAAAGATGAGGGGAATGGTCCCATGAAATTGATGCACCAACAGTCAAAGATTTCAAGATGTTGAATTGGGGTAAGAGGCATCATATTTCAACGGGACAATTGTTGAGTACTTAAATGTGTATATTCTAACCCCATTTCATCACTAATTATGCATAGTTTTGAAGCTTAAAGACTATTCTAATGCGTGGTTTTATGATTGTAGTAATGAGAGGGGGATTTCACCAATTCACGGTTAAAAGAGTCATCTTGGACACATGGAAAATCAAAGAACTAAGTGTCAAAGGAGAGAAGAAAGAAGGCAGAAGAATACACTGAAGACCGGTCATCCATAGCCCAGGACCGGTCGTCCGACCGGTCTAAACACTCAACAGAAGGGGCCTTACTGCAAACCTTGCTGGACCATCCATGACCCGTCTTACGATGGGTCGTCCACTACTCAGACCAGTCATCCGACCGGTCCTTGAATTAAAATTCTGGGTTCGAATTTATGAAAACTCATTGGACTGTTTTTGCACTTTTGAGACCGGTCGTCCAGGAGCTCAGATCGGTCGTTTGCATAACAGAACATGTTCTACAAGCTCCGATTTTTTCTGCACAGTCTGGGATTTCTTGCGCAATCCGAAACCTTCTACACTATTCTATAAAAGGGGACCTAGGGCCTCTTCCAAAGGCATCCTATAAGAGATCTACGAAGGTAAGAGGCGGCGGAAGTCGAATTCGGAGTTCCACAACTCCTCCTAGTTTTTGTTTTCTAATTTTATGTTTTTAGTTATTTTCGTGTTTCCTTATATCATGAACGGCTAAACCTCTTAGCTAGGGCTAAGAGGTGAAGCTTGTAGTGAATCTAAGATGCTTTAATTCATTTTAAGTTGGTTTCAAGTTGGAATTATTGAAGAATAATGGTTTATAGAAGTTTGAATAAAGTTATAAGTAATTTTTCTTAATCTTATAATGGCTCATGGATGTTTGGAAGAATTACCTTAGTTCTTAATTGTTTTGCATAGTTCTAGACCTGTACGCTCCGAGGAATCTGATTCAATACGCTCTAGACTTGAATTTTCATGTGGGAACTTCAACCAAAGTTCTACCTTTTATACTAATTTCAAAATTATGTGTTGATGTTATATGCGATTTGAATAAAGTTTAGATCATGATCTAATTATGCGTAGTGACATAGTTTGATGATGGTTATGATTGTGATCTTAATCTATTGCAACTAGGATTGACCTATGCAATTGAGTGTGCTCAAGTCCTAACTTGAATTGAGGGAATCATGTATAAAATCACACATGTGACAGATTGTGAAATACAACTGCTCTATCATCTGACTAGATAGGATTTGATTTCGATTCTAGTTGTGTAATTGGGAAACCACACCGAATTATGCATTGAGGGTTACTACAAGTGGATCCTTGGACCCCTAGTGCCTTTTTATATTGATTACATTCATCTTTAGTTTAAGAATTCTCTATACATTCAATTCTAAAAATCTGTTTAGATAGCTCTCAAGTAGAGAATATTAGAAGTAATTCTGTGAATTTGTAACAAGTTCTTAAGAATGATCTCGGTCTCTACCGAATTATTACTACATTGCAACCCTACACTTGGGGAAGCGAACAAGTTTTTGGGGCCGCTGGCTGGGATTTTCGACGGTTTTTGCAAAAAATTCTGAAAATAATTCATGTTTGAGATTTTTAAGAGTCCTACTAACTTAGTTTGTTTTTTATTTGTTTTGTTTTTGCAGGAATTCTAGGAGTCGAAGAAGTCTTCAATTAGGTTTTTCTAACCCCTTTTAAATTTTTCTTTCATTTTTTTTTAAAGATTTACATGCCACATTGGGTTCGGGATTCTAACAACCGACTCATTAGTGAAGGGGGAATTGTTAAAGGGATTGATAAAGAGCCAAGTGCTAAGAGACGTTTAGAATCCCCAATTTTGTCTAATAGTATGGCTGAGAATCAACCCAACCCTATGGCCAATCAAAATTTGGGCCAAACCGAAACGGGTGAGAATGAGGTTGAGAATGTTCTTCGACCTAGAACTTTACGTGATCACTTGCAACCTGCAAGAGCGAGTACTGCCTCATGCATAATTTTTCCAACCAATGTAGGGAATATTGATTTAAAACCGGGAGTAATCCAACTCCTTCCCAAGTTCCTTGGCTTAGACAGTGAAAGCACATATCAACATCTCAAGGAATTTGATGAGGTGATAGCTACGTTGCACTTTGCAAACGTATCTGATGATGTTGTAAGACTTAGGCTATTTCCTTTTTCTCTTAAAGAGAAGGCTAAGGCTTGGCTTCATGCATTAAGACCAAGATCAATCTGCACATGGATTGAGATGACTAGGGAATTCATTAAAAAGTTTTTCCCTACTCATAAAACAAACATGTTGAGGCACCTAATCATGAATTTTGCCCAAAAAGAGGATGAGACCTTCTTCCAATGTTGGGAGAAGTTCAAAGACTTATTGAATGCATGCCCACATCATGGCTATGAAATTTAGCGGGTAATAAGCTTTTTCTATGAAGGACTGACTTCGCCCATGCACCAATTCATAGAGATGATGTGCAATGGAGAATTCATGAATAAGGAAGCCGAGGAAGCATGTGACTATTTTGATATCTTGGCCGAGAATGCACAATCTTGGGATACAACTAAACCAGCAAATCTCAAGATAAGCCAACAAAGAGAAAATGGAGGAATCTATGTCCTCTCCGAAGAAGACAACATAAGTGCACGTGTGGCTAGCCTCACAAGAAAAGTTGAGGCCATGGAATTAAGGAAGGGAGAAAAGACTAAGGAAATTGAGAGCATATGTGGAATTTGTTCCGGTAATCAACATGCAACACAGGATTGTCCTACAATCTCTGCGTTCCAGGAAGTTCTACAAGAACAATCAAATGTCATAAATAACTATCAACGTCCATTCAGCAATCAAAACTTGAACACATATAATTCTAGTTAGAGGAATCATCCCAATTTCAGTTGGAGGAATGGGCCATTAGAGAATGCAAACAACAACCCAAAAGCTACACTTGAGGAATTAGTGGGTACATTTGTCTCGGCCCAAGTTGAGTATAACAAGAACAATTCTCACAAAATAGATGGGTTCATACAAGAACAACAAAAATTCAATCAGAATTCAATTCAAGCCATCAATGATTTGAAAACTTCAATGGCTAGAGTTGAATCTCATCTTAGTGTTAGGGAGAAAGGCACACTTCCTGCCCAACCTCTCCCTAACCCAAGAACCCAATTTGAGATACAAGACCTCAGCCCATCCTCCCAAAATACGGAGCATGTTCAAGCTATCACCACTTTAAGGAGTGGCATAACAATTGATAAATCTGATCTAGTGAAGGCCCCAAAGCCTAATGATCCGAAAATTGCCAAAAAGGATGATTTCTTGAACAACGCTCCTCATGAGAAAGAACCGAAAAGGCAATACAAGCCGGTTGCCCCGTTTCCACAAAGGTTGATTTCACCCAAACCTTTAGACAAAAACCTGAAAATTTTAGAGGTTTTTAAGCAGGTGAAGATCAACATTCCGTTGTTGAATGCTATAAAACAAATACCATTCTATGCCAAATTTCTAAAGGAATTGTGTACAGTCAAAAGGAAATATAATGTTCACAACAAAGTACTTTTGACTGAGAATTGGAGCGCCATTATTAAACAAGAGGTACCCCAAAAATACAAGGATCCAGGTAGTCCTACCATATCATGCATCATAGGTGACTACCAGATAAAACAAGCTTTACTCGATCTTGGGGCAAGTGTTAACATCATCCCATACTCGGTCTATGAACAACTTGGGTAGGTGAATTAAAACCCACCAAAACCACACTCCAACTCGCTGGTAGATCTATTCGTATACCGAGAGGGATGATTGAAGATGTCCTCATCTAAGTCGATAAATTCTACTATCCAGTAGATTTTATTGTCTTGGATACACATCCTGTTATGGGAACCAGTGCTCAAATTCCTGTCATACTTGGCCGCCCTTTCTTAGCTACTTTAAATTCAATTATCAATTGTAGAAACAGGCTTGTACAAATGTCCTTTGGAAATATGACACTTGAGCTGAATATTTTTTATTTATGCAAACAACCACGGGATGTTGATGACGAGGTCCACGAAATAAATCCTGATTGAATCAGTCATGGAAGACAAATCCCTCCTTACATTCTATTCCGATCCTTTGGAGGCATGCTTGGCCCATTCACATGAAATTGATGATGACATGATAAGAGAGATGGATGCAATTTTAGATTCTATGCCAGTACTTGATAATAAAAGATGGAAGAAGGCACCATTTGAGCCTTTGCCCTTAAGCGAAAACAAAACGCTTCCATCTAATATCAAGGCACCGAAGCTCGACCTAAAACCATTACCCACTGATTTGAAATATGTTTATTTAGGTCGAGATGAGACATATCCGGTGGTGATTTCTTTTCACTTGGATGAGGAACAAGAGAGTAGGCTGATAGCCACTCTAATAGAGCATAAAAGTGTCATTGGATGGTCAATTACGGATCTCAAAGGCATAGACCCCCTAATTTGTACTCATCGCATACACCTTGAGGAGAATGCGAAGACATCTAGGAAACCACAAAGAAGCTTCAATCCAAATATGAAAGAGATGGTTAAAGCCGAGGTATTGAAACTATTGGATGTGGGTATCATTTACCTAATATCCGATAGTCAATGAGTGAGTCCAACTCAAGTGGTGCCTAAGAAATCCGGAATAACCATCGTAGCCAATGCCAATAATGAACTCGTGCCAACCAGAGTCACTACCGGTTGGAGAATGTGTATTGACTACAGGAAGCTAAACACAGTTACAAGGAAAGACCACTTCCCCTTACCATTTGTTGATCAAATTTTAGAAAGGTTGGCGGGTCATTCCCACTTTTGCTTCCTTGATGGGTATTCAGGGTATAACCAAATAGAGATCGCCCTAGAAGACCTAGAGAAGACAACATTCACTTGTCCATTAGCACTTTTCCTATCGAAGGATGCCGTTTGGACTATGTAATGCCCCTGCCACTTTTCAGCGTTGTGTGTTAAGTATCTTTTCTGATATGGTGGGGACAATTCTTGAAATCTTCATGGACGATTTCTCTGTATTTGGTTGTAACTTTGATGAGTGCCTTGGGCACTTAAAAATTGTTTTAAAAAGATGTGAAGACAAGAACCTTGTGTTGAATTTGGAGAAATGTCATTTTATGGTTCAAAAGGGAATTGTCCTTGGTCACATCATCTCACAAAATAGAATCGAGGTGGACAAGGCTAAAATCGATCTTATCTCAAACCTTCCACCCCCCAAAAGCATACGTGATGTGCGGTCCTTTTTAGGACATTTCGGATTCTATAGATGGTTCATAAAGGACTTTAGTTCACTCTCTCGTCCTTTACGTAACCTCCTTCAAAAGAAAAACTTATTTGAGTGGAATAGAGATTGCCAAAATGCCTTTGACAAACTTAAAGGTATGTTGACATGTGCTCCCATAATGCAACCACCCGATTGGAGCCTTCCTTTTGAAATCATGTGTGATGCAAGTAACTACGCTATTAGGGCCGTGTTAGGCCAAAGAAAAGAGAAGAAGCCTTACGTCATCTACTACGCAAGTAGAACCTTAAACTCGGCTCAAGCAAACTACACTACTACAGAAAAAGAACTTTTGGCCGTAGTTTCTTATTTGGACAAGTTTCGGTCCTACTTGATCGGATCCAAGATCATCATATTTACTGACCATGCATCGCTTAAGTACCTTCTCTTCAAGAAGGATGCTAAGCCACGCTTGTTAAGATGGATCCTCCTACTCCAAGAATTTGATATAGAAATACGTGATAAGAAAGGAGTAGAAAACGTAGTTGTTGACCATCTTTCTAGATTTGTTCTCACCGATTCCCCTAAGATGACCGCAATCAATGACATGTTCCCTAATGAAAAACTTTTAAAGTCTCCCAATTGTCATGGTATGCGGACATTGCTAACTATCTTGCTACAGGTACAATTCTTACACATTGGAAAAAGCAAGATAAGGATAAGTTCTTCAGCGAGGTGAGAAAATTCCTATGGGACGACCCATACTTATTCAAGTATTATCCCGATCAAATCATAAGGAGATGTGTGCCGGATGATGAACAACAAAGTATCATCTCCTTTTGTCATTCTCAGGCGTGTGGTGGCCACTTTTCGGCTAAGAAGACTACAGCCAAAATTCTGTAATGTGGGTTTTATTGGCCCACCATGTTCAAGGACACCCATGAGTTTTGTAAAACATGTGAGCCTTGTCAGAAATTGGGAGGAATCTCCAGTAGAAATATGATGCTACTCAATCTCATCTTACCAATCAAAATTTTTTTATTGTTGGGGCATCGATTTCATGGGTCCATTCCCATCTTCTTTTGGAAATCATATTTCTTGCTTGCCGTCGACTATGTTTCCAAATGGGTCGAGGCGATTCCATGTCGGAACAATGACCATAAAATAGTCATTCAGTTTCTTAAAAGAAAATATCATTTCCCGGTTTGGAACACCTCGAGTCATTATAAGCGATGGTGGATCCCATTTTTGTAACCGCCCGTTTGAAGCTTTAATGAAAAAATATGGCATCAATCACAAGGTGAGCACCACCTATTACCCACAAACAAGTGGACAAGCTAAGATATTCAGCAGGGAAATTAAACATATTTTGGAGAAAATAGTGAACCCCGATCGCAAAGATTGGTCACTTCGACTTACCGATGCACTCTGGGCTTACCGTACCGCTTTCAAAACCCCCATTGGAATGTCTCCCTATAGACTTGTCTATGGGAAAGCTTATCACTTGCCCGTGAAGTTGGAACATAGGGCATATTGGGCACTAAAGAAGATGAATTTTGATTCTAACAAGGCAAGCTCATTGCGCAAACTTCAATTGAATGAACTTACGAAACTCCGGAATGATGCATATGAAAATGCGAGAATTTACAAGGATAAGACAACGGTGTTCCATGAAAAGAACATCCTTCACAAGACCCTCATGATCAATCAAAAGGTTCTTATGTATAATTCTCGGTTACATTTATTTCCAGGAAAATTGAAGTCTTGATAGACCAGTCCTTTTGTTGTGAAAATTGTTTATCCTTATGGGACCGTCGAGTTGTTGAATCAAAGGAACGGTAATATTCTTAAAGCCAATTGTCAACACCTGAAGCCGTTCTTTGAGAATTTCCAGTCAGAAGGTATGTCCTTACCTCTGACCGATCCTGTATATCAGGATATTTGATCTCCTAGTCTAACAGAGGTATAGAGTAGTTAGGATTAGGATTTTGTTGCTTTTGGTTTGTTTTTTTTCATAGGATTATTAAAAGGAGGTAGAATTACAGTTTTGGTTCTCTCAGGTATTCTCATTCCTCACTCCCTTTATTTTATAATTGCTCTCATGTTTTGCCTATTGCATATCTTTTACATTGAGGACAATGCAAGATTTGGTTGGGGGGTGTAGGATCACTAGGATGAATCTAGTGTTTTGTAAACACCTCGAGCAATACAATGAAGATTTTTCAGATTTTTTCTGAAAATTCAAAACTCCATTGGAAAACTTTGCTTCTATGCATTCAGGATGATGTAAGTATAAGAAAAGGAGAGGCGAAGTGAGTGATGTTGAATACTTTGAACATTCTTTAAGGTACCAGTCTTGTATGTGAATTCCCCTATTTTTATGAATGATAGAACTTTTGAACACTTTTACACCTAGTTCACTTCACACGATTCTCATGTTTTGACAGGATTATTAGATTTAAGGATTAGCTAAGTTTGGATTGAAGGTGTTGAGAACCAAGCCGGGGTACTTTGTCCATCCTTGTCCATAGGAAAATAACGAAAGATATGGATTTCTAAAAATCCTATCTAATGCAAAAGAAAACGGAAAGGAAGGATGAAAATATGGGAATGATGGAGAATATGGTGGAAAATTCTGAAAATGGGCTACCTATTACTAACAGGGGGATGGTCTACCCGTAACCAAAGCCGAAAATGGAAAGTAGTGTGAAAGCCGTCGGAAGGACGGTAAGGCAAATTCCTATCATAGGTTTGTGTTGATCTATACACCTTGAATTCCTTACCTTAGCTGATTTATGAAAAAGATAATCCCGAATTTTCATGAGATGAGCATTCACTAAGCACACTAGGTTAAATTGTTCAAATTCTTCTATTTATCAATCATTTAGTAGGAAATCCATATGAGTACTTGATATGTTCTTAAAAGTTTAAAGTTTCAACCTTTATCACTTAGTTTTTCCAATTTTTGCACTTGCATGTCTTGGAGTGTATAGAAACATGGTTTTGAAGGAGAGTTGGGTTTTGGAGGAATGAATTATTTTATGCATGTTTTGCTCGGGACTAGAAAAATGTTGGTTAGGGGGTGTGTTGAGTGCTTAAATGTGTATATTCTAACCCCATTTCATCACTAATTATGCATGGTTTTCAAGCTTAAAGACTATTTTAATTAGTAGTTTTATGATTGTAGGAATGAGAGGGGGATTTCACCAATTCATGGTTAAAAGAGTCATCTTGGACACATGGAAGATTAAAGAACTAAGTGTCAAAGGAGAGAAGAAAGAAGGCAGAAGAATACACTGAAGACCGGTCGTCCATAGCCCAGGACCGGTCGGACTTGATAGAAGGGGCCTTATTGCAAACCTTGATGGACCATCCACGACTGGTCTTACGACCAGCCGTCCACTGCTCAAACCGGTCGTCCGACTGGTCCTTGAATTAAAATTCTGGGTTCGAATTTATGAAAACTCACTGGACTGTTTTTGCACTTTTGAGACCGGTCGTCCAGGAGCTCAAACCGATCGTCTGACGGGTCGTTTGCGTAACAAAACGTGTTCTACAAGCTCCGATTTTCTCTGCGCAGTCCTGAAATTTCTTGCGCAATCCGGAACCTTCTGCACTATTCTATAAAAGGGAACCTAGGGCCTCTTCTAAAGGCATCCTATAAGAGATCTACGAAGGTGGGAGGCGGCGGAAGTCGGATTCGGAGTTCCACAACTCCTCCTAGTTTGTGTTTTCTAGTTTTATATTTTTAGTTATTTTCATGTTTCCTTGGATCATGAACGGCTAAACCTCTTAACTAGGGCTAAGAGGTGAAGCTTGCAGTGAATCTAAGATGCTTTAATTCGTTTTATGTTGGTTTCAAGTTGGAATTAATGAAGAACAATGGTTTATGGAAGTATGAATAAAGTTCTAAGTAGTTCTTCTTAATCTTATGATGGCTCATGGATGTTTGGGAGAATTACCTTAGTTCTTAATGTTTTGCATAGTTCTAGACCTGTACGCTCCGAGGAATCGAATTCAATACGCTCTAGACTTGGATTTCCATGTGGAAACTTCAACCAAAGTTCTACCTTTTATACTAATTTCTGAATTATATATTGATGTTATATGTGATTTGAATGAAGTTCAAATCATGATCTAATTATGCTTAGTGATAGAGTTTGATGATGGTTATGATTGTGATCTTAATCTATTGCAACTAGGATTGACCTATGCAATTGAGTGTGCTCAAGTCCTAACTTGAATTGAGGGAATCATGTATAAAATCACACATATGACAGATTGTGAAATACAACCGCTCTATCATCCGACTAGATAGGATTTGATTTCGATTCTAGTTGTGTAATAGGGAAACCACAGCGAATTATGCATTGATGGTTGCTACAAGTGGATCCTTGGACCCCTAGTGCCTTTTTATAATTGATTACATTCATCTTTAGTTTAAGAATTCTCTATACATTCAATTCTAAAAATCTGTTTAGATAGCTCTCAAGTAGAGAATATTAGAAGTAATTCTGTGAATTCCTAACAAGTCTCTGAGAACGATCTCGGTCTCTACCGAATTATTAATACATCACAACCCTACACTTAGGGAAGCGAACAACAATCCTCCTAGCTTTTGACAGTGCTCACATGCTTTGCAAAACTCATGGGTGTCTCTAAATAAAGTGGGCCAACAAAAACCACACTGCAGAATTTTTGCAATGGTTTTCTTGGCAAAAAAATGACCCACAAATGCTTAACTATGACAGAAGGAGATGACAAAATTTCGTTCATCATCAGGGACACATCTCCTAATTATTTGTTCTAGGCAATATTTAAAAAGTAAAGGTTCATCCCAGAAAAATCTGCGCACTTCCCTTAGAAATTTTCTTTTATCCTACGCAATCCAATGAGTCAGCATCGCACTTATGGAAAAATAGTTTGCTATGTCAGCATACCATGGTTGATGCATAGCAACAAAGAATTGCTCATTAGGGAATGAGTCCTCATTAGGTGACTTGTCAACGAAATCAGGGAGGACTAGGCGAGATAGATGATCTGCCACCACGTTCTCTACTCCCTTCTTATCTTTAATCTCTAAGTTGAATTCTTGAAGGAGTAGGATCCATCTAAGCAAACGGGGCTTAGCATCCTTATTAGAAAGAAGGTGTTTTAGTGCCGCATGATCTGTATAAATTATGACTTTGGATCTATCAAGTACACCCTAAATTTGTCCAAAGCAAAAACAATGGCTAGGAGCTTCTTCTCCGTAGTCAAGTAATTGATTTGGGCGGGATTCAAGGTCTTACTCGCATAGTAAATAACATGGGGCTTCTTGTCCTTCCTTTATCCTAACATCGCCCCAATAGCATAATCGCTCGCATCGCACATCAACTTAAAAGGAACGGACCAATCCGGTGGTTACATGATAGGAACAGTTGTTAACATGTCTTTTAGCTTTGAAAAAGCTAATTGACATTTGACACTCCACTCAAATTGATTCTCCTTTTGGAGAAGGTTACGAAAGGGCCAAGAGATATGGCTGAAATCCTTTATGAACCTTCTGTAACGGTGTGTCCAAGGAACGACCGCACATCACGTATGCTTTTAGGTGGTGGTAGGTTGGAAATGATATCGATTTTGGCCCGGTCTACCTCTATTCCATTGGATGAGATGATATGTCTAAGGACTATTCCTCTTTGTACCATAAAATGGCACTTTTCTCAGTTTAATATAAGGTTCTTATCCTTGCACCTTATCAAGACCAACTTCAAGTGATTTAGACACTCATCGAATGTACAACTAAAAACAGAAAAATCATCCATGAATAACTAGAGGAATTCACCCACCATGTCTGAGAAAATACTCAACATGCATCATTGGAATGTGGCGGGTGCATTACACAGTCCAAATGGCATCCTTCGATATGCGAAAGTGCCAAATGGGCATGTAAAGGTAGTCTTCTCTTGGTCTTCCGGGGCTATCTCAATTTGGTTGTAGCCGAAATAGCCATCAAGGAAGCAATAATAGGAGTGACCCGCTAACCTCTCCAAAATATGATCCATGAATGGGAGAGGGAAGTGGTCCTTCCTAGTGACCGTGTTTAACTTCCAATAATCTATGCACATACGCCAACCGGTGGTTACTCTTGTTGGTATAAGCTCATCATTGGCGTTCTCTACAATGGTAATACCGAACTTCTTAGGGATAACTTGGGTAGGACTCACCCATTGGTTATCCGAGATGGGGTAGATGATACCCACATCTAGTAACTTTAACACCTCACCCTTAACAACCTCCATCATATTGGGATTTAACCTTCTTTGAGGTTGTCTAGTCATTTTTGCATTCTCTTCGAGGTGTATGCGGTGAGTACAAACCGAAGATTCTATCCTTTTGAGGTTCGCTATTGTCCATCCTATGGCTCCCCTATGTTCTTTAAGTAGCTCAATCAACTTGAGCTCTTGGTCTTTTTCTAGGTGAGAGGCTATGACAACCGGGAATGTTTCTTCTTAACCCAAATATACATATTTCAACTCGGATGGCAAAGGTTTAAGGTCAAGCTTTGGCGGTTTGATATTAGACGGTAGAGGCTTTGATGTGGTTGGTGGCAATTTTTCAAAATGAGGCATCCACCGGCTAGTATCAACTACCGGTTTCTCGCTACTCAATCCTTACACAATGTCACTAATGATGAGATCTTTGGAATCTTCAAAAATGTGCTAAGCATGTTTTCAAACTTTCTAACGGTTCAAGTTAGATGAGCTCCTCTTCTTCAAAGGATTTGACCATGTTTACCTCAAAGAGCTCCTCCTCATTCCGTTGTTTTTTGCACATGTGGAACACATTCACCTCCAATGTCATGTTCCCAAAAGACAATTACATCACCCCGTTCCGGTAATTTACCGGTATTTGAGTGCTAGTATACATAATCGGTTGCATGTTCAAGACAATAAAATCTATCGGGTAGTAGAATTTGTCGACTTGGACTAATACATCCTTAACCACCCCTCTCGATACACGGATGGATCTATCAGTGAGTTACAATGTGGTTTTTGTGGATTTTAATTCACCAAGATCCAATTGCTCATATACCGAGTTTGGGATCAAGTTTACGCTTGCCCCCAAGTCTAGTAATGCATGTTCAATCCGGTAGGCACCAATGACACATGAGATTATGGGACTGTCGGGATCCTTGTATTTTGGGGGGGTCTTTTGGGTGAGAATGGCACTCACTTGCTCATTCAAAAAGGCCTTTTGTTGCACATTATATTTGCATTTAGTTGTGCATAGGTCCTTTAGAAACTTGGCATAAGAGGGAATTTGTTTAATGGCATCAAGTCATGGAATATTTATTTTAACTTGTTTGAAAACCTTTAGAATATCATGAGAGTTTGGAAGAGGTTTTGGAGCAACCAATCTCAAAGGGAACGGTGCTACGGACTTGTAAACGAGTTCCATTTCTTGTGGGGCTGAGTTAGATCCATCCTCATTCTCAGAATTTACCGGATCATTAGGCTTGTTGGCCTTCACCGAAATAAATTTGTCAATTTGCTTACTACTTCTAAGAGTGGTGATGGATTTTTCTTGTTCCACATGTTGGTTGCGGAGATTAGGGATGCTTATTTCGTGTGCTTGCTTTGGATTAGGCTGAGGTTGGGCCGAAAAGGTCCCTTCCTTAGCATTCAAGCATCCCTTAATCTCATCAACCGAGACTTTAAGCTCTTAAAATATTTGCTGATTTCTTTGATTTATTTGCGTTTGCCCTTTCATAAACGCCTTTAAAGTCTACTCCATTGAGAATTGAGATGGGGCCATCTTTTACATGGGTGACCCTCTTTGAGAGTTGGTAGGATTGGCCGTGGGACCATTCATCCAACTGAAATTTGGATGGTTCTTCCAAGAAGAGTTATACATATTACCTACCAGTCCATTGAAAGGCCGTTGATATCCATATGCGGCATTTACTTACTCTTCTAACACCTCTTAGAATGCAGGGATTGTAGGACAATCTTACGTAGAGTGCACATTAGTGGCACAAATTCCACATAAGTTTTCAATAGCTTCAGTGGAATTGGAAGTTCTACTCTTATTGAGTTCCATGACCTTTATCTTCCTTGTGAGGCTAGCTATCTTTGCATTCACATCGTCCTTTTCTTTAAGAATGTAGATACCTCCTTTCTCCTTTTGTTGAGGCTTGAGGTTATTAGATTTTTCTGAGGTATCCCAAGATTGGGCATTCTCAGCCAACATATCTAAGTAACTCCAAGCATCCTCGGGATCTTTGCCCATAAACTCGCCATTACACATCGTTTCTACGAATTGGCGCATGTTTGAGTTCAATCCTTCATAGAAGAAGCTTATGATTTGCCATATTTCGTAGCCATGATATGGACAAGCAAGTAGGAGGTCCTTGCATCTCTCCCAACTTTGAAAGAAAGTTTCACTCTTTTTAACAGAAAAATTCATAATAGCTCATCAAAGGGTGTTTGTTTTATGAGCCGAGAAGAATTTTTTCAAAAACTCCCGAGTCATCTTAGTCCATGCCCCAATCGACCTTAGTCTAAGAGAGTGAAGCTGTGTTTTAGCTCTTTCTTTCAAAGAGAAAGGGAATAACTTCAATTTCACTACATCTTCCGATATATTGTTGTATTGCAAAGTAGCAACCACCTCGTCAAATTCTTTTAGATGTTGATATGGGCTCTCGAAATCTAGCCCATGGAACTTAGGCAAAAGCTGAATTACCCCCGGCTTAATATCAATTGTTCTGGCATTGTTTGGGAAAAACATGCACGAAGGTGTGGTAGCACGAGCCGGTTGTAGATAATCTCGTAGAGCCCTCATTAGAGGAGTATTATGCACCTCATTCTCTCCTACTCCCTCTTGATTTGCGTTTGCAGTTGGAGTAGGGGGGAGGATTCCTTAATGGTGTTTGATCCACACTCCACGAACTTTCACACAGTTCAATGTATTTTCGAACTCATCTATGGAAGGATAGTGGTCCAACTAAACCAACGTCGGTTTGGAGACGATTGGTGTGGTCACGTTCCCAACAGGACATAAACGACACAAGTAAGATTCTGAACTAACACTAATTCTAAGTCCTAAAAAAATCTGTAATTAATTAAAATCTAAAAACTAAAAAGCTGTAAAAGTTCTAAGTTAGAAAGATAGTGTGTAACGACCTTAAAATTTCGGTAGGAAATTTTCTTTTAGGAACAATAATGGGTTTAACTAAATAAATTTAAGATAATAAACAAAAGAAAAGCATGGACTGATCGGTTAAAGCCCTCTTAAGCGAGAGGGAAGACTAGGGATCGAGTCCTATCACTAACAAGAATTTAATTTTCTTTTTTTGTTCTAAATACGAATTTTGAAATTCAAAATTTTCTTATCTTATCTCAACCAACCCATCTTATCCGCAACAAATTCCAACAGGGTATTTCATCCATCGTAAAAGAATGGAAAGAAAAGGAGAAAAAGAGGGAGGACTGGAGGGATCTTGCGGCTAAATCAAGTAGGTGTTCTTTCTATTTCATTTAAGTAGGCCAGATCCAATCAATGAATGGGTCGGATCGTCCGTCCGTTCATTGTACGGATATAGGGACCCTAATTCTATCGTAACCCTTGAATATATGATCGTGATTGGTGAGGACCATTTGGGTGGGCCATGAATTGATCTAGATGAGTCATAATGATCATAAGGCCAAAAAGTACATGGGCCACAAAATTCAGATCAATTGGACCTTCAGATGGGCCACATCGATTGAATGAATGATAACCTTTAAAATTCGTTTATTATTGTTTTATTTAATTATTATAAATTAGTTTAGTCCAAAACATTATTGGGCCACAATGAGGTGGCCGACCCAATGGTTGGACCAGATCTCTCGTAGACCCCACATATAACTTTTAATAAAATAATAATAATAATAATAATAATAATAATAATAATAATAATAATAATAATAAAAGAAAGAAAAAAAAAAGAAAAGAAGTTGCTGGACGTCCAACGTCAGAGACGCTGGAACATTCAGCGTTAGACTTTTTAAAAGGTGACGTGGGGGCCCCACTCATGGGACCCACCTTGATATATTTTGTGCATCCACTCCGTCCATTTATTTCTACATCTCATTTGAGGACTGGTGTCAGAATTTGGAACCAAACTAAGGTCCGAGTGGGCCACACCACCTGAAACAAATTAATGGTGAAAAATTATAAAATAAAAAATGAAATTTAAAAAGATAGAAATTCTGGGCGTGGACAGTGGTCCACTCGTGGACCCCATTGTGACGAAATCAATAGATCCAAGCCGACCATATGTTGTATTATAATGTTTTACAGCTTGGGTCTAAAAATCAGATAAATCCGAATCTCAGGTGGCCCACACCACTTAAAATAGTAATGATAACAACACACATGGTTGAGGCAGTCCAATTTTGGATTACTGTCCACTTTTGGGACCCATTTGATGACATTTTGAGAAATCTAATCCGTCTAATATCTTAATAAATAAGTTTTCTGGTCGAGGACCAAAAATGGCCCGTATAGGATATTCCAATGGGCCATACCAAGACAAACAGTGGGGACAATACCTGTCCACTAGTTGGGAGCTTGTGGGACCCACTGTGTAGTCTTTGGAAAATCCAATCCACCCAATCTCTAGAGCAATGAGTTATTAGTTTTGTGACAAAACATCAGCCCAATTAGAGTTCCAAGTGGGCCATGCCAAGTGAAATAGTGGGGAGGTACGGTATGGATTCTCATAAATGGATCATTTTAGGATATCCCACAACAAGATCCTTACAAAATATAATCAACCATATTTGGTAGAGTACCATTGGGGAACTTGTGACCAAGTATAGGATGACCCTACTAGTCAAGTGGGCCGTACCATCAGAAAAATAGTAAAAGTGTCATTCCTTTTGAAAAAGTGGGTCACAATAATCGAATCTAGACTGTCCATTAAGAAACCAAACCTCAATAAAGTATAATTCAAATTGAAAATAAGTATATTAAGGCTAGATTAGTGATGAATAAATATAAATTACATTTATTGTAGATTCAGGACCGATTCTACTCAGGACCTGACAAAATTAACAAAGTAATCGCCACTATCAAACAAGTGAGTACATCCCAACACGTTTCCTTGTCATTTTAAATAAGTAGGTTGTGTGATGAACATAATGTGTGATGTTGATTGATGCTCGTTGTTATAGTCAAAATAGCGGTGATCGAATATTCTCGCGAGGTCCTGATTCTACGAGCAGCTTTATAACAATATTCGACTCGCGAGCTCATCTGGTCGAGTCTCGCATATTAGATAAATACGGCACACAGTTACCGAGCCATCGAGCCATTATAGTCAATAGTCGAATATTGGGAAGGCGGGAAATGTCCTTCCCGACCTGCGAGCAGTCCTTCTCGTAGTCGTTAAAAGGCGTCACATCTTAATATGCGAGCAGCTTGGTTCACGAGCAGTCTCCCGACATGCGAGCAGCTTTGGTCATTGGTCTTTAACGATGACATCCCACAACTTATAGTACCAGCAGCCCATATAGGCCGATTTTGGGCTTATCTTCGCTTACGGCTCCGAATCTCAAGGGATCACTATCAAGGAACGTAATTGACTAGATGTCTAATTGGATTAGGCTATTCCTTTATCTAAGGATAAACAGGATAAACACCTTATCCCATGAAATCAGTAGTGATCTTGATATCTTACGTAATAGAGTGGGTCATTCGGATCTATATAAATAGATGGTTTCATCAATAAGAAGGTACACAATACTCAATCTCTAAGCCCCCTCATCTATTTGTTTCTCTTTTCAGCCCTACCCTATCTAACTTAAGCATCGGAGGGCCAACGGCTGAACGCTGGCCACCCATAGTTTCTCTTTGTCTCTTTTCAAGTCCAAGAAGGGAATCTCTTGGAAGGAAGGTGAATGTCTAGAGGACCCTGTTACAAAACATGACGTAAACAGATTGGCACCGTCTGTGGGAACGATTTAATCATCAAAATCAGTCGCTCTCACCACTGATCAAAATCCTTCTACCATGCCCCCTAAAAAGACAGTTCATCCTTCCACTTCAAGGCAGGCACTACCTCCGCCTGACGATACGGAACCAGTGCCCATCCCTCAAACCACTTCGACAGGCATTCCTCAAGGAGTTCCTAGCGTGCCATCACAAAACCCGTTATTTGAGGCCTCCGGAAGTCAAGAAGATGTCATGCGTTTCCTGGAAAATACACTCCTAACCCTCAACGCCGGATTTCAAGCCCTGTCTGATCGGCTTGATCAACATTTCCTGGAGCAGCAGAAACTACCTTCCGAAGGGTTGCCAGCGCAACCCATACCGGTGGCTTCCAGACACTCTGTGGATGAGCCACAGGTCCAACCAAATCATCCTTCGTCAAACCGAATGCCACTCGGCAACCAACCCCCTGTGCTACCCCCACATTCCATACATTCTAGTGCTTCCTGCCAACAGCAATCTCAGGGGTCCACTATCGAAATGTCAGGTTATACTTTACCGTGAGAGGGAGTCCTCAAAAGAATCCATGATCGTTTTGATGACATGGAGCAACGATATCAGGAAAATCGACCATCAGCCGTTGTGGCGTCGATACATCGATTCAAGTCTCCTTTCACCAGCGAGGTCATGGAAGCACCTTTACCTAGAAAGTATCGTACGCCCGTCATCACTCCATATACAGGAACTGGCGATCCTCTCGAACACCTGAAAACTTATAGGTCTCTTATGGAGCTGGAGGAACATGCGTCGGAAATCATGTGTAGGACTTTTTCCCTAACCATAAGGAAGCAGCCCGTACGTGGTTCCGGGGGTTAAAGCCTCGATCTATCAGTTCCTTTTCACAGCTATCGGAGTTGTTCCTCTCCCAATTCATGGGAAGCATCCGCACTAAAAAACCGACGTCCCACCTAATGGATTTGAAACAGCAGCATGGGGAAACAATAAAGGAGTTTACAGTATGGTTCACTATTGAAGCCGTCCAAACTGAAGGTTATACCGAAGAAAAAGGCCTCACCGCCCTCATAGCTGGAATTACGAGCGAGAAATTTAGATTCGCCTTAGATAAAAACCCTCCTAAAACTATGACAGAATTCCAAGCTAAAGCTCAGAAGTACATCAATGCAGAAGAAGTCACTCTAGCACGTCATGGCATACAGGGCAAGAAGCGCAAGCCGGAGGAAACCTCTCCTTCGGATAAGAAATATCGACGCGACCGGCGAGACTGCACTCCCAAGAAAGTCTACTCTGGTAAGTACCATAACTACACTCCCCTCAACCGGCCTCCGGAAAAGGTGCTAATGGAGATCAAGAATAGGCTATATGTGAAATGGCCCACAAAGATCAAATCTGATCCTGAAAAAAGAGATAAGAGCAAGTTTTGTTATTTCCACAAAGATCATGGGCACAACACCCAAGACTGTATATCTTTGCGTGATCACATCGAAGCTCTTATTTGAAAAGGTCATCTTCAAGATTATGTTATCCGATAAGGTCGTTCACCTAAAAGGGGGGAAGTCCCTCTACATCAGAAGAAATCACCTCATCGACATACTTCACAAGAAGACGCTGAACCTACCGGGGAGATTCGCACCATTACCGGAGGTCGAGCTTGCGGAGGAGATTCTCAAGCTTCAAGAAAAGCATATACCCGTAAGGCATCCAAGAAGCCCCAGCATATCTATTGGTTGGAACGAACTCCCAATACATCAGAGTCCAGCCGTCCTTCAATCTCTTTCTCCCTCGAAGATGCAAAGGGGTTTCACTTCCCTCACGAAGACTCCATCGTAGTCACGCTAAAGGTATCAAACTATCTGACTCATCGTATTATGGTGGACACAGGTAGCTCTGCTGATATTCTCTACCTAGAAGCTTTCAACAAAATGGCGCTCGCCAGAAGCCTACTTAAGCCAGTCTCAACTCCCCTCGTCGGCTTCGGAGGCGAAGTGGTGACACCAGAAGGAAGCATTGACCTTCCGGTCACCTTTGGTGAGAGCCCAACTAAAACGACTATCTTTGTGAATTTCCTCGTGGTAGATCGAAGATCAGCCTACAACGCCATTTTGGGGCGGCCATCGCTTAATAAGGTTGGGGCAGTCTTACATTCTTTATATTTATGCATCAAATTTCCTACTCCGAATGGTGTTGGAGTTGTACGAGGAAATAAAAAAGAAGCCCGATCATGTTATGAGATAGCTGTACAAGACCGAAAGAAAGCACAGGCGACATCAGTTATGATGGTAGCACAAGATTCATCAAGCCTTCCGACGGTCGCATCGTTGGATCCAAGGGAGAATGCTCTCCAATCAGGAACTCCCCGGGAAGAAAGAGTGGCAATCCCCTTAATCGAAGGCGATTCGTCAAAGGTCGTATACATTGGATCCTCTTTAACCAACGTCTTTCGAAAAGATCTGATTAGTTTTCTCACCAAATACCAAGATGTGTTTGCTTGGTCTCACAAAGATATACCTGGCATCGATCCTAGCATCATAGCACATCGTTTGAACATTGATCCAAAGTATAAACCTGTTCATTAGTGTCGACGTGCCTTCACTACAGAAAGGCAAATGGTAATCAAGGCCGAGGTTGAAAAGTTGCTCACAGTCAACTTTATAAAGGAAGTCGACTACCCAGATTGGGTCGCGAATGTGGTTCTCGTTCGAAAATCCAATGGCAAATGGAGGATGTGCGTTGACTATTCTGATTTAAACAAAGCATGTCCAAAAGACAGCTTCCCGACACCACAAATTGATCAGCTGGTTGATTCGACGACAGGGCACGCCCTGCTAAGTTTCATGGACGCTTATTCTGGTTACAATCAGATTATGATGTACCCACCTAATAGTCAGCACACCGCCTTCATCACTGATCGAGGTCTGTATTGCTACCAAGTGATGCCTTTTGGTCTCAAAAATGCAGGGGCCACCTATCAGCGCCTCGTCAATAAAATATTCGCGGCACAAATCGGCAGGAATATGGAGGTTTATGTCGACGACATGCTCGTGAAAAGCGTCGTAGGAAATGACCACCTTGCGGATCTTCGAGAAGCCTTTGACTTAATGAGGAATTATCGGATGAAATTAAATCCAGAAAAATGTGCGTTCGGAGTGTCAGCCGAAAAATTTCTTGGATTTATAGTCGGTCAGCGAGGAATCGAGGCCAATCCTGAAAAAATAAAAGCATTGATCGAAATGAAGTCTCCGGCCACTCTCAAGGACGTCCAACGCCTGGTTGGTCGCATTGCATCGTTAAATAGGTTCATCTCGCGGGCCTCTGACAAGTGTTTACCCTTCTTTAAACTCTTCCGAGCCACTGCCAAATCTGATTGGGAGTGGACAGCACAATGCGAAGAAGCGTTCCAACAGTTGAAGCAATATATGAGGTCACCCCCCGTCTTATCAAAACCTCTGGAGCACGAGCAACTTCTTCTTTATTTGTCTGTGTCTTCTACGGCCGTTAGTGCCACTTTGATTAGAGAAGATTCTGAGGTGCAGAGACCCGTTTACTATATTTGTAGAGCAATGGTGGATGCCGAAACTCGGTATTCTGATATGGAGAAGTTGGCCCTTGCTTTAGTCACGGCAGCTCGAAAACTACGATCATACTTCCAAGCCCACGTTATATTAGTACCAACAAATCATCCGTTATAGCAGATCCTTCAAAAACCCGAGGTTTCAAGGCAATTAACTAAATGGGTGATCGAGATCAGTGAGCACGATATTTCGTTCTGTCCCAGGACCGCAATCAAGGGCCAGGCTATGGCTGACTCCATCGCCGAATTCACATACTCCTCCCTCGATGATAACTCCGCGACCAGCGACCAGCAATCCTGGTCGCTCTTCGTGGACGGATCCTCACGGGTCACTGGCAGCGGAGCAGGCCTAATTCTGATTGCTCCAGACGGGTCTCATTTCCAATATGCCTTATGGTTCAATTCTCGCATCTCAAATAATGAAGCAGAATATGAGGCTCTGATCGTCGCCCTCAAACTGGCAAACGTCCTCTCAATTCAGAATCTACTCATTCACAGTGACTCTCAGCTCATAGTCAATCAGGTACTTGGCGAATTCGAAGCAAAAGAAGAAAAGATGGTCGTGTACAAATCTCGAGTGCTTATCCTGCTCGCAAAATTGAAGAATTACGAAATAATTCACATCCCTCGCGAAAAGAACAAACTCGCAGATTCTTTGGCAAAGCTGGCCTTTACACCAGAATCTGAGTTATCCCGTTCAATTCCTATCAAGCACCTTAGGCATTGAGTATCAACCAAATAACTCCTGAGCATGCGACCGAGGTCCATCCCTCTCCATGTTGGATGGATCCCATTATCCTCTATCTCAGGGATGGAGTTCTTCCAAACGACAAGAAATCCGCGCGACAAATCCGATATTGAGCTGCTAGGTACACTTTACAAAATGGGATGTTATTACATAAGAGTTTTTCCTTGCCCTATTTAAGGTGTCTTTACCCAGAAGAAGCACATCGTGTTCTAGATGAAATACACCAGGGGGCATGTGGTAACCACCCAAAGAGACGATCTTTAGCATACAAGGCGATGAGGCAAGGGTACTACTGGCCCACTATGAAGGCAGATGCAATTGAATTCTTTAAAAAATGTTGTAAGTGTGAGCGATATTCTCCCATACCTTATACACCGTCCGAGCAAATGACACCAATCGATAGCCCTTGGCCCTTCGCCCAATGGGGGGTCGATATCATCGGGCCCTTGCCTACAGGGAAAGGACAAAATAGGTTTGCAATCGTGGTGGTCGATTATTTCACCAAATGGGCCAAGGCAGAGCCATTAGCCAAAATCACTGAGAAACAGACTACTAAGTTTTTTTCAAGAAATATCATATGCCGTTATGGACTCCCCCACACTATAATCACCGACAACGGAAAGCAATTCGACTACGCCGCTTTCGATGAATTTTGCGAAAAATGGAAGATACGCAACATCCGCACCTCTCCATATCATCCTCAAGCAAATGGGCAAGTTAGGGCAGTGAATAAAATCATTAAGCATCATTTAAAGACCAAGCTTGGTGAGTGTAAAGGCATGTGGCCAGAACTCCTGCCAGAAGTCTTATGGGCATATAGGACTACAACTCGTACATCAACAGGCGAAACTCCTTTCTCCCTTAGCATTCGGTATCGACGCAGTAGTACCAGTTGAAATTCAAGTGCCCTCGTATCGAATCGAGCAATATGATCCCACATGTAATTAGGAAGGTCTTCGACTTCATCTTAATCTCTTGGTAGAGAGGAGAGATGCCTCCCAGATGCGAGCAGTCGCGTATCAGCAGTGCATAGCCCGCTACCTTAATGCTAAAGTTCGACCTAGAGCTTTCCAGCTCGGGGATTTGGTTCTCAGACAGAACCTCAGAGCCCCTGCTCGTTCGCTGGATCCAAATTGGTAAAGCCCGTATCGAGTCATCAAAATTGTGCGACCCGGTACTTATTATCTTGAAGATATGCAGGGAAGACCCGTACGTCGCCCTTGGCACGTGGAACATTTGCTACGGTATTTTCCTTGATTCGATGTAACTCTTAACGACATTCGAATAAATAAAGAGCTAAAGTCATCTTTTGGTCGCTACTCCATTTAATTGGACCAGAATAGCCCCGAAGAGAATACACATTCTCTTGGCCAATTATCTACCCCTGGTAGAGCAAAAGTCGTCTTTTGGTCGCTACTCCATTTAATTGGACCAGAATAGCCCCGAAGAGAATACACATTCTCTTGGCCAATTGTCTACCCTAGGTAGAATCAGAGCCTCAATCGATAGACCAGTCTATTTCCACGAGGGCATGGTCATCACAACCCCCGGATTGAGCTTAACTCATTATTACGTGAGTTAAATACGAAGACATTCATTATGTAATAAAAGAAGAACGAGAGAAAGGAAATAAGAAGACCAGCAACATCACCGAAAATGTTTCTTTTCATTCATATCAATTGTCTACAAAGATTTGATTACAAGTGTTTACGTCGAATTCTGTAACAAGGTCCTCCGAATGTCCACCTTCTCTCCAAGAGTGATTTTCTCCGTGGACCTGAAAAGAATCAGAAAGCAATCGACCCGCCAGCATTCCTTCTCGCAAGTCGTTGAATGGAGTTACATCTCAATATGTGAGCACCTGGTCTCGTGAGCATCTCTCATCGTGCGACTAGCTTTTATTAAAGACCAGTGATGACGTCTCTCATCCCTTTAGTATCAGCAGCCCGTATATCCTGATTTCGAGCGTATTTTCGTTTACTGCTCCGAGTCTCAAGGAACGTGCTTGACCGGGTGACCAGTTGGATTGGATTGTTTCAAGGATAAGTAGGATAAATGTCTTATCCCATGAAATCAGTCGATAATCTCGGCATCTAACATAACAGAGTGGACATTCAAGTCTATAAATGGATGGTTTTGTCATCAAAAGGTACAGAATACTCAATCTTTAACCCCCGTTGATTAATTCTCTTTCCTTCCTCACCCCATCTGACTTAAGCATCGGAGGGCCAACGGCTGGACGCCGGCCACCCTTAGTTGCTTTCTGATTCTTTTCAGGTCCACGGAGAAAATCACTCTTGGAGAGAAGGTGGACATTCGGAGGACCCTATTACAGAATTCGACGTAAACAACAAGCAAAATTGATATAGGAGTAAGCAAGGAGAAGAAAAGATAAATCATTCTCTTGGAGGAGGAGCCGCACTCTCGATTTCAGGGCCCACTTCGGGAACCCCTCCAACTTGAGTGACCTCGGTCACCTCATTCTCGGTAGCTGCTCGCTCCTCCGCAGCTATGACGGCCGCAACCTTTTCGAATTCCCCCATATCAAAAGATGGGGACATCTGCTGCACTACCCGAAGTGCGAAGTCGCGACCAGCATCGTACGACTCATATCTTTCTTCGTCGTACAGCTGCGAAGTTCAGAACTCGGCGATGGCTCGAGTCCCTTCTTCAGAGAGCATCTTGACCAGGGCGACTCTCTCCTCGTCCCAGTGGATCGAGTCGTCCTTGAGCTGCGCGAGAGTGGAGCGCTCTTTGTCCAAATTTTCACTGACTTCCTTGAGCTGCGACTTGGTCTCTGCGAGCCGCTCCTCTAGTGAGATCTTATCTTGGCGGAAGATCTTCCTTTCTCTCTCTACCTTCTCCTTCAACTCCTCGAGGTTGGCGAAGTTGGAATCCAAAGCCTGGTACCTATCGGTCAAGACTTGGATCTTCTCTATGAGGATTTTTTTCTCCTCATCTTTCTTCGAGATCAACGCCTCACGGGACTTGAGGAGTTGATCCCTTCCTTGGACCAGCTTTCTCCAAAGCGATCCTCTTCCTGTCAGCCTCATCAATCACACGACAGGGGGTAAGGATGTCACGTCTCGTCCGAAGAATGAGGTCCAAGCCCTACAAAATAGAATAAAGGCTGTGAGATAAACATTCGGGAAAAAACAAAGAAAGCAAAACAAGGTCAACTTAAAAAACAGGTTACCTGAACAACCCTCACTCCTGCCTCGAGGAAGAGGTTTTCAGGGCCTGGCTCGGGAAGGGTGCCGGAGGTCTGGGGGGAGATGTTGTCGAATAGAAATTTACAGATCGGGTGGAGATAACGGGGGACGATAAACGACCCACTGCCAGAGGACTGGGCAACGACCAGCCCAGCCGTGCTTGCAGCTTGAGTAGCAACCGGCTCGCGAGCAGGAGTCGTCTCGCGAGCAGGAGCTAACTCGCGAGCAGGCATCGACTCGCGAGCGCCTGCCAGCTCATGAGATTCTTCAGCTGGGGGGCAGCCAGACCCCACCCCGTCATCCCTCGGGGAGTTGTCAGTAATATTGATAACTGGTGGTCCAGGTGGAACCAACAGTGAGGCGACGGCAGGAGCGTGTGCCACTGGCACTCCCACTGCGGCCCCAACATGGGGAGACTGATCGACACCCGTCCGATCAGACGAATGAGAAGGACCGGCAGACATCTTCTTCTGCCTTTTGGAGTTTGTGCCTTTGAGACGAGGCAGCAAACCCCTCTTCTCTCCATCCTTCGTCATCGCGATCTCTTCGCTAGTTATTAATCCTGCCGCTGCGAGTCGCGAGGCTGATAAACAGGCCTCGATATGCCTGTCGTGAGCAGGCAGTTTATATACCTTCACGATTTTCTCACGAATTCCTCCCTTTAAGTTCGGCTTCATCAAAGCCGGGATACCTGTAAATACGAATAGAAGTTAAAAAACGCCTAAAACCCTAAATTGACTGGTGGAGTTTGTATAATGTGGAACTGTGCCTACCTTCACAGAAAAATCGATTCACGCCAGTGCCCCTAGAAGAAGCGGATTCCCAGCTCCCGGAAGCGTAGAACCAGCGTTTCCTCCATCCGGGATAATTTGAAGAGGGTTTCCCCAACACAAAATTATCCCGATGCCAGTAACATAAGTAATACCAAGCCTTCGCTTAAGGGCGCCTTCTTAAGTCGAAACATTCGGAGGAACTCTTCAGTGGTAAGCTCCCCTTTACCGGCTTGCGCCGAGAGGGCAAAGGAGCTCAGGACCACCCTCTGTTTACAATAAGTTGCCCGGGGGCAATCTTATAACCTCTGAGGACATTGCGAATGAAAGGATAGAGAGGAAGGCACACCCCAAGGATAAGAAGGTATTCATAAATGGCAACGCATCCTGGGGAGGGGAATCCGGAGTTTCTCCCTCTCCGGGTAACAGGAGAACGACCAAGTCAGGGATTCGGTATCTCTCCCATAACTCGCTCAACCGTTCCTCCGACAAGATAGATGGGTACCCAGACGCTGAGTACCTGCCCGCCGGAACCCTCGCATTATTGGAGGCAAAGGATTCTGTAGTAGCATCTCCCAAGGGGACGGTGGTCTCATCGGATCTCCAGCCATGGAAGTTTTTTAAAGATAAAAAAAGAAGAAAAAGAAGCAGAGTATACCAAGTATGAAGGGTGGAAGGAGAATGACACCGGAGGAAGAACAGAGACACCAGGTGAGTGAGGGAAGAAAAGTTTTTCAAAGCTTCTGTGAAAATCCGAAGATTTGGCGAATTCTGTATATTTATAAGCAATCATTCCTGCCGGATTTGGCGACACGTGGCTACCACCCGTTTGGCACAGCAGTCGAGCAGGCACGGCCATTAATTCCCTAGACACGTGGCGAGCATCTCTTCATTTCCTATCTATCGAAAAGCTGCAGAAGGCTGGCGCTTATTAATCTCAGCCCAATCATGTACGGCTTCACCCTCGATAAAGGTGGTAGGCAGTTATGCATGACAGTAAGTAATTCCTTTCCTTGGACTTCCTGGCGGTAAGGACTTGGAGGGCATCTGTTATAGTCAAAATAGCGGTGATTGAATATTCTCGCGAGGTCCTAATTCTACTAGCAACTTTATAACAATATTCGACTCGTGAGCTCATCTGGTCGAGTCTCGCATATTAGATAAATACGGCACACAGTTATCGAACCATCGAGCCCTTACGGTCAATAGTCGAATATTGGGAAGGCGGGAAATGTCCTTCCCAACCTGCGAGCAGTCCTTCTCATAGTCGTTAAAAGGCGTCACATCTTAATATGCGAGCAGCTTGGTTCACGAGCGTCTCCCGACATGCGAGCAGCTTTGGTCATTGGTCTTTAGCGATGACATCCCACAGCTTATAGTACCAGTAGCCCATATAGGCCGATTTTGGGCTTATCTTCGCTTACAGCTCCGAATCTCAAGGGATCACTATCAAGGAACGTAATTGACCAGATGTCTAATTGGATTAGGCTATTCCTTTATCTAAGGATAAACAGGATAAACACCTTATCCCATGAAATCAGTAGTGATCTTGATATCTTACGTAATAGAGTGGGTCATTCGGATCTATATAAATAGATGGTTTCATCAATAAGAAGGTACACAATACTCAATCTCTAAGCCCCCTCATCTATTTGTTTCTCTTTTCAGCCCTACCCTATCTAACTTAAGCATCGAAGGGCCAATGGCTGGACGCCGACCACATATAGTTTCTCTTTGTCTCTTTTCAGGTCCAGGAAGGGAATCTCTTGGAAGGAAGGTGAATGTCTGGAGGACCCTGTTACAAAATGTGACGTAAACACTCGTTTAAATATTATTCCACTAATTGTCATTTATAATAAATGTCATAAAATGTTGCCTCTTAAAAGGAGAGATGGAATGTACGGATGTGAATTATTATATGGATGTGAATTATTGCACGCATTCATGAGTTATTGTGCCTGTAGTTCAACTCTGGAAGACCGGTAGGTGCTTAAGTACCCGGTTACCCAGGGACCATCCTGGAAGCCTATTAATATGTGGAAGTCCACCCTACAAGGAAGGGGGAGCTGATTGATGGGATCCAATCGAAGCGAGTGGAAGGTTGAATATATGCCCACTTGATGCATCATTTCATATTAAATTCATTCTTGCATTAAATTATGTATTGCGTGTATTTAATGCCATGTGTTTATCCTGCTTAGTTGAAATGCATGTGAACCGTATTGGGTTACTCACTGAGCTTTCCAGCTGACGTTGTGAATTAAAAATATACAGATGATGTGGACATTGAACCTTCAGAGAATGCCCCTGATAATGAGATGGGACCACTAGAGAAACCGCAGGACTATTGGCCTAATTTAACCGAGGAAGAAGTGGCGACCCTAAACCAAGACGTTTAGACTAGTTTGTTTTATTTTGTTATTTTCAATAATTAGTAGACATCTAATAAAGTCCCAAATGGGTGGACTTAGTTTATGGTTGAATATTTCATGAATAAATGATAACTTAGTATTTCATTTTATGCCTCTTAAAGTGGTTTAACGTTATAAATGCATTTAGTGCACCAGTTATACCCCGTAAACTGGGCCGGAGGGTGCACACTCTGAGTCCGAATTTTGGGGCGTGACATAGTGCCCAATTAGTTTGAACTAGGAGAATTTCCTACAAAACAAAGCAACTTGTTAGTACTAAAAACAGAAAATCCTATCTACTTCTACTTCTATATTCACTAAAACAATTTAGAACCGTTTATCCAAAATTCCCTGGCAACGGCGTTAAAAGCTTGTTCGCTCGCCTCAAGTGCAAGGCTGCGATGTATTAATAATTCTCCGGTAAGACCGAGGTCGATCCATAGGGAATTAGGTAAATAATTCTAATTTATTCTAGCAACTTTAATTAAAACAGTTTAGGATTTCAATTATAAAAACTAAACAAAACAGCAACTTAAAAAAGAAAATCTGAGAATAGGAGAAAGAAAACTAAGGCTTTAAGGATCCACTTGTAGCATTCACATGTTAATTCATTCATCCAAGAATAAAACACAACTAGATTCGAAGTTTTATCTCTCATATAGTTGGAAGATAAAGCATTCAATAACATACAATCCCATTTAAGTTAGGAAATCAAGTTCTAATTCTATTTGAGCATATAGAATTCAAATATGTAGCCTTCGGTGTAACAGTCATGCCAAGAGACTATGGCATACTCAAGGGTTAACTACAATACGAGTCCAATCAATCCCAACATGGCAATCTTAGAGAATTTCAAAGAACTCATGTCTGAAGTACATGAACTCTTATAAAACTTCTAAAAATACCAACTTTATTCAAACTAGAACACTAAAAATCCAAACTTGAAGAAAAGGTACTTGAATCAAAATGAATTAAACATGAAATTAGCCACAAGCTTCACCTCTTAGCCTTAGCTAAGAAGTTCTAGCCGAGCATTGCCATACTACAACTAGAATAAAAATAAAAACTAAACAAAAGCATAAAAACTAGAAAAACTTGTAGTCAAAGGAGTTGTGGACGCTCCACGGTGCTCTCCTTCACTTCCCACAACTTCCAATCTCTTCTAGGGTGGGTTTAGACGAGTCCTTAGGTGCCATTTTATAGATTGCAAGCTCCACCACCCTGAAAAGTTCCAGATTTGCACAAGAAGTTACGCAGCATAGAGAATTTTGGAGCTTGTAGAACAAGCTCTGTTACACAGTCGACCGGTCGGACGACCAGTTGTAAACCCTCAAAAATAGTCCAGTGGGTTTTTTGGAAAATTCTTCCTTGACTTTTAATTTATCGACCAATCGGACGACCGATCGGAGTGGTGGTCGACCGGTCGAATTTGCATCTTTTTGGTCCAGCAAGGTTTGGCAGCAAAGGGGGTTCTCAATTGAATTTCTGACCGGTCGAACGACCAGTCGTGGACCATGGCTGACTGGTCGATAGTGCAATTTGCTGCACTTCTTCGTCATTCCTTCTGTTTCTCTCTTGTATCTTTCTTCCACCCTTTAGCACTTGGTCTTTCGATCTTCAATGCGTACAAAGTAACCTTTTAAGCATCAAATTAGTGAAGTCTCATTATCGTTCCTATAATAACAAAACACGCATTAGAATAGTATGTTAAACATGCAAACCGTGCATAAAGTGTGATGAATTGGGGTTAGAATATGCACAATTCAGAGTTCAACAACCAGCTTTGTCTTCTACATCGCATACTTCACCAATAACTCCCCAAGGTATTCTTTCTGAGATAACCAAAACCTACTCCTCTGCCTATCTCTACATATATCGATGCCGAGAACCCTCTTTGCAACCTCCAGATCCTTCATCTCAAACATTCCTGATAGCCGAGTCTTCAATACATCGATATCAAATATGCTGTGACTGTAGATAAGCATGTCATAAACATATAATACCAGTACAATGAACTTTTCATCACTCAGTGTCTTGAAGTAGACATAGTGATCATACTCACTCCTGGTAAAGCCCTAAATCATCATGAAGGAATCAAACTTCTTATACCACTACCTAGGCCACCATTTCAAGTCCTACCATAACCTCATCAACCAGCAAACATTGTTCTTTACCCCTTTCACTTTGAAACCTTCTAGTTGCTTCATGTAAATATGTTCTTTCAATTTTTCATGCAGGAAAATAGTTTTAACATTCATCTGTTCCAGCTTGAGGTCATATTAAGCAACCAGGGCCAATAGTAACCTGATAGATACTTGTTTCACCACTGGTGCGAAGATCTCACTGAAGTCCACACCTTCTCTCTGAGCATATTCCTTCGTCACCAACCTCACCTTGTACCTATCCTATTTCTTCCAAAGAAATCATTTTCACCTAATTGCTTTATGTTGAGCATTGAATTGTACATATCTAGACCCCAATTCATCATGCACTTACATGTTTTAAACTGCTAAAAATTTCATCTTATACATGTAATTCTGTTTGCAAGTAATGGAGCGAGATCGTACTTCATTCAACACTAAATTCAAGGATTCATGATGATGAGGAATCAAGTTTCGAGCAAGCCAAAGCATGGAGAGAGGAATCAACAAAGATCGAAGGCCGAAAATCTAAAAATGTATTGAAACAGGGGAGTTCGGGCACCCTAGACTCAGGGTCGGGCGCCTTAACCCAAGGAAAAATAGCCAAGAACCTTGCTGGATGTTTTTGGGTAAGTTCGAGCGCCAACTCGGGCTCCCAACGAAGGGAGCTCGGGCGCCCAACAACCAGCTCAGGAGCCCAACATTGTAGGCACCGAAATCCATTTTGCAGGCAAAAGAGGCAATAGTACGGTTTTGCTTATAAAAGGACCTCTCCACCCTCGTCCTAAATCATTCTGGGAGAGGCCTGGACGTGCTGGAGGTGGAGGATCTCGACGTGGAGCATCCCCAACTTGGTTTTCTTAGATTTCTTTATAGTTTTTCATTTACTTTCTTGTTCAATCATGTCTTGGATTGGCTAGACCTCTTAGCTAAAGCTAAGAGGTGAAGCTTTTGCTTTATTATTAATGGATTGAAGTAACCTATGTCTTGTTTTGATAATTTAATGTTGAGCAGTGGTTTGATTTATGTTTGAATGAAGTTCTAGTTTAAGATTTTCTTAGATCTCTTTATGTCTCTTGGCTCATGGGATGCTTCGTGAATTTAAATCTAGTAATTTACCTGCTTACATTGTTTAGACTAGTATCATTCATTGATCTATCATAGACTATAGCCCTGATAGATGCTTTGATTGCCATATGTTTAATGGTATGATCTTAATGTGGGAATTACACCAAACCAAAGTTCTAATCTTTTGTGTTGATCTGAGATAGAGGTTTACTAATTGATGTTGGTTTAATTGAAGTTCAAATCATTGGTTCTAGTCAAGTCTAATGACAAGATTTGATGAAGGCCATGATTATGACCTTAACTAGATTGAAAAAAGGATTGGCTTATACAATTGAGTGTGCCCAATACTTGGATGTTATTGTAAGAACCAAGTCAATAAATGGGCATCTATTTTAGATTATTATGTGATTTAACTGCCATATATTTCAGCCGAATAAAGATAGAACTTCGATTTTGATTGAGTAGTTAAACCTAGTTGGATCAAGACATTAGAAATAACCAAAAGTGGATCCTTGAATGCTCTATTGTGTTTCAATTTCTAAGTATACTATTCATAAAATTTTGTTCTCTATTGTATTCAAATCTCACCTGCAATTCTAAACTAGTTAAGCCAATTGGAATTAAGTTAATCACCCTCCCTGTGGATTGACCTCAGTCTCACCGAGTTATTACTACATCGCAACCTTGCACTTGGGGCTGGCGAACACTTTATGGCCCACAAGAAGCTCCACCAGCTCTCACATCTCATTCTTGTATAAGGAGTCCATCTCGTCATGCATCGACGCCTTCCACTTTTTGGCATCTACATCATCAAGTATCTATTGAAAAGTAGACGAATCTCCATCATCCGTAATAAGGGCGAATGTAACATTCGAGTCATCCCTATACCTCGCTAGTAACTTACAATCCCTCTATGGATTTCTTCACACAAGTGACTGCTCCACCTAATCCTATACCTCTGTCTTTGTCTCAATATCAAGTTGTGTCCCATCCATGTCTATCTGAATGTCTACAAACTCTGATTTTTAAGGTTCCTTACGTTTATCCTTTTAGAACAAGGATCCTTCATCAAACCTGATATCCTGGCTAATGTGATTTTCCGTGTGATAAGGTCATACAGCCTGTATTCCTTCACACCATCACCATAGCCCACAAAGATGCACTTTCTAGGCCCTTTGTTCTAGCATATCTCTCTCAACTGATGGTACATGAGAGTAAGCATCACAACCAAAGACACGGAATCCTAAGTAGTCTACCTGTCGACCACTCCACACCTCCTCTAGAATTTTACAATCAATAGCTGTTCGCTTCCCCAAGTGTAGGGTTGCGATGTAGTAATAAACTCGGTACTACCGAGGTCGATCCACAGGGACTTATGTAGGATGTCACAAATTCATCCACAAGTTTCTATTGAAGCTAACAATCAAAGTTTGAATAGAATGTGTGCGATTAACAGTTTAAGCTAAATTGAATGTAAACAATTATAAGAAGGTACTAGGGGTTCGAGGATTCACTTGTAGCAATCCTCGATGTTCAATCCGCTGTGGTTTCCCATTCTCTCAACTAGAATCACCAGTCAGGTCTATCTAGTCGGATAATAGAACTGTTAAACCAGAAGTCTGTAACATGTAAGTTCTGTGCATAAAGTTCACTCAACTCTAGGCTGATCTGAGCATGCTCATTGCATAGGTCATTCACCTTTTCTATAGGTCCAATTCCCAATCATAACCATCCTCAAGTCTTCTCACAAGACAAGGCTAGATCATGATTTGAACTGGATTCAAATTATATGCACAGTCCATACATATTCCAGATAATCGACCAAAACTAGAACTTTGGCATGAAGCCCCTTTATGAAGAGCTTGGTACTAGAGCGCACTCCAATTCCTCGGATCATACAGGTCTAGACCGTTGCAAACAAATTAAGAAGATAAGTAATTCATCCAAACATCCATGAGTCATCACGAGACTAAGAGAAATTACTTAAAAACTTGTATAACTTCAAACCTTAGTTCATAATCATGAATTCCAACTTGAAAACCACTTAACTACGAATTAAAACATCTTGGATACACTACAAGCTTCACCTCTTAGCCCTAGCTAAGAGGTTTAGCTGCTCATGATCCAAGGAAACATGAAACAACTACAAAAAGCATGAAAACAGCAAAGCAAACCAAAAGGAGTTGTGAAACCCCAATCTTCACTTCCACAGCCTCCAACCTTGCTTGAGCCCTTCTAGGATACCCTAGGAACAATCCCTAGGTGTCTATTTATAGTCTGGAGGCTCCACGACTTCGGAAGAATCGAGAAAGTGCGTAACACTTACGCAGCGCAGAGAAAATCGGACGTTACTTAGGAGTTTCTAAGTCAGTACACCTGGCCGACCGGTCACGACCGGTCGGCCTCAATACTCGTTCATTCCAGCAAGCATGGTCGACCGGTCATGACCGGTCGGCCTTGTAAAGCATTAGTCCAGCAAGCTTGTCCGACCGGTCATGACCGGTCGGACGTTTTCCTTTATACTCCAGTGATTGTGTCCGACCGGTCATGACCGGTCGGATGTCTTCAGCACTTCCCCCATGTACATGGCTGACCGGTCACGACCGGTCAGCTCCCTTTTCTTCTTGTGTTCTTCCTTTCTTTCTTCTGCTTTCTTCTTTCCTTACTTCTTTCTTTGTTCCCTTCTTCCTTCGGCTCTCTTTGGATCTTCATTTCAGGTTCTAAATCAACCCTTTTTATCTTCAATTATGTGGGGCCACTCTCAGTCCTGTAGTCACAAAACATGCATTGGATTAGCCTACAAACCATATAAACCTTGCACAATGAGTGAAGAATTGGGGTTAGAATATGCACAATTAAGAGCTCAACAATAGCCATAGAAGAGGAACGATTTATCAAGTAACAAGCCGTGTTATTGACCTCAGTCCACATATCCTTGCCCAACCTAGCATTACTCAATATGCATCGGGCCTTCTCCAAGACAGTCTGATTCATCCTCTTAGCTACAACATTCTGCTCTGGTGTGTGGCGCACTATGTTGTGCCTCACGATCCCTTCATCTTTACAAAACTTATTGAATTTCCCATAAGTGAATTCTCCACCTTTATCTATCATCAACACTTTCACCTTCTGCCCTGACTGTTTTTCCATCATCTCCTTCCAATGCTTGAAGGTGGTGAAAAAATCGAATTTATTTTTCAGAAAATAAACCTACACCTTTCTGCTATAGTTGTCAATAAATGACACAAATTAAGACGACCCTCCAACAGAAACTATGGGTGATGACCCCCATACATCTGAATGTGCATACTCTAATACCCATTTACATATATGCTTCCTAAATTTAAAAGACAACCTTGACTGTTTACCATACATGCAATGCTCGCGTATACTAAAATAAAAAGTTTTAAAAACCAAAATCAAGCATTAATTAGAAAGTACATTCATGCCTTGCTCGCTAATGTTACTTAAGTGCACATGCCACATCTGTGCAGACGTGGAATCCGCTACAGATGCTACAGCTCCACCTGATGAAGTGTTCCCAATCAGTCGGTAAAGGTTTCCGTTCCTCTATGCTTTCATGATGATGAGTGCCCCTTTGATACTTTAAAGACACAATTAAACCCAATGAACTTGCACCCTATAGCCTCGAGTGCATTAAGAGATCAAATTCTTCAACCTAGGACATGCCTCACATTTGTTAGGATGCATTCGATCCCATCAAATATCCTAATGTGCATCGAACCAATACCCACGACCTTGCAGGCATAGTCATCGCCTAAGAACACGAAACCACCATCATACTGTCTATATGCGGTGAATGAGCTTCGATCAGGACATTTGCGATACAAAACACCTGAATCCAAAAGCCACTCATTACTGAGATAATTAGACTTGGATACAGTTAACACCTCGCAACCATCACTCGCATCCTCAATTAGATTTTGCAATACACTATAAGAAATTGGTTATTTACCGACGAACTTTTTTCCGATGAAATTATTTTCATCGGTAAACATCATTTTTCCCTACGAAATAAATATTTTGTCAGCACAAGGTACACATCCTTCCCGCCACCACCAAATATGTTCCTGCCACCATTTACAACGATGGCCAGGATACTTTTACCGATGATATTATGTATCATCGGTGAAAACTATTTTGTCGATGATCATTTTCGTCGGTAAAGTTCATTTTCCCTGACGAAATAAACAGTTTATCGGCAAAAGGTTTATAACCTTCCCTTAGTGCCCTTTGTGACGACGGCGGGGCTATTTTTACCGAAGTTATATAATATTGTCAGTAAAAGGTCTTTTGCCAACTAAACCATTTGTCGGTAAAGAAAGTTTTTACCAACGAAATACATACATCGTCGGTAAAAATGAATGGTGGACATATTATTTCACTGTGTGTGGTCAATCATGGATGTTGATTTACAATTTTTGTTTTGAGTGTAACTAATAAGTGTATTTAAAAACGTATGTACGGAGTGGATGGGGCTAATAGAGCATGGGTGGGCCCAAATATTGTTGAATCCGTATACCGACGATTTGTCAAAACTATTACCGGTGAAAATTTTCGTCGGTAATAATGTTATATTTTAAGTCGAAATGACTCCAGCGCCCAACCATCTCTCTCTGCTCTCTCACTCTTCTCTCTCTCTCTCTCTCTCATTATCTCTCTCTCTCACTCTCTCACCGGCCGTCACCACTGTCCACCCCAAGCGACATCCGATCGTCACCGCCGCACGCCGCACAGACTCTCCGGTAACCCCCTATCTCTCTCTCTCTCTCTCTTCCTTCTCCCTTCATTCTCTCTCTCACTCTCTCTCTCTCTCTCTCTCTCTCTCTCTCTTACTGTCCAGTCTTTCTGGGGCCCACTGTCGATGTCCACTGCTTGTGGGGCCCACCGTCGCTGTCCACTTTTTGGTGGGGCCCATTGTTTTAGTAAATCCCTAATTAGGGATTTCGAAATTAAAATCCCTAATTTGGGATTTTCAATTAAAATTCCTAATTGTAGGCCCACCGTCGATGTCCACTGCTTGTGGGGCCCACCTTAAAGATCCACTCTGTCCATCATCTCAGTTAGGTCATAGTTGGCCTAGTGAAGCTTTAAAACAAGCTGATCTTTGTATTTCCCTCCATCCAAATCTAACCTTATTAACAGTTTGAATGGTAAATAAACATCACAGTGGGCCAGCCCAATGTGTCCACGCTTTCTTAATAGTGCAGGTCACCTTGGGTGGATCCCACTTGAAGCACAAAATGAAAAAGAAAGGAGAGAAGGGCATGTGGATTGAGCCCCCACCACTATGGGGCCCATGTCGACACTACACATACATTAAGGTGGACCACACACTGTCCACACAGCGTGGACATGTGGGTCCCACCCCCATCAAAAATTGAGGACATAAATATACAACATACATCAAGATGGGTCCCACATGGTGGACATGGGATGACTATGGAAACCCCTAGCATTTCAAGATTGATAATTTGTCCTTCAGATGAGGGTTTTAACTATAGATTTGGTAATCCAACGGTCAATCAATATTCCATTTAGACGGTCTAGATCAATGATCCATGGTGTAGATTATTGATCTAATGAATGAACAGATTGTCAAAGATTTTGGTTTAAATGGTTGGTTATAAAGGAAATAAAAAAATTGTATTTCTAAATATATTACACAATCACTCATCAGGGCATGAGCCATGATGGGGTCCACAAAACAACCATGGGTCCCACATGTACAAATTCAGTGGATGTATGGGAAGTTCTGTTGGTCACAAACAGGAAAGTCGCCTCAAATGAAAAAAAAAATCATGTTATAATGCCATTATATATTCATGGGACACAAAATGTGCATGTGCTTATCCATCTACATCCATGCCGTCCATCGTGGACATCCACGCTGTCCATCCATTTTAAGAGATCATTTTAGGTCATGGTCTCAAAACTTAAGCAGATCCACATCTTAGGACCATACCACAGAAAACAGAGGTTAATGACCATTAAAAACTTCTTGTGGGCCACCAAAGTTTTGGATCAAGCTGATATTTGTTTGGTCCCTTCATCTAGGTATCAACAGGTTGGATGGTAAATAAACATTCCGGTGGACCCCAAGAAGTTTTTAATGGTGAGTTTTCAATCACCACTGGTTCCTGTGGTGTGGTCCACCTAAGATTTAGATATGCTTCATTTTTTTGGACCATGACTTACAATGAGTTGTCGAAATGGGCGTGGATGTAAGGAACATACATCACGATGGGCCCCACATCTATGGATCCACCGAAGCTATGCCCGTGTGTGTCATGGTTTTATAGCTGATATCAATTTATAAAAAAATAAATTTCTAATAGATATTCCGCAATTGTGTGTATTGTATTGGAGTTATAGAAATCTTGGTGCATGTGCAATAGTGTGTGAGCATTTTTTTCATGTGTGTGAATGCATTTGTGTATTATTATTATCATTCTCAACAAAAATGGACACTTAATTCTTCACAATATAATCTCTCAAGCTTACAAACAACTAATTAGGTAAGTGATTAGACTTGAGTCATGATCTTGATGATTCTCCCATTTTCATGTGCTTGTGTATTCGGAATTGATGAAGCAGACCCGGATGTGCGTTAGAGCAATCCGTGGTTGATTTGTGTGAATGTATGTGTGGATGTTTGTGGCTTATTATTAATAATTATTTTGTCCACGAATGGTAATATAATACAATCAGTTAGCCCATTTGGAGATTTCTATATTGCCGAGCATAGATAAAATGTGTTTTAGAGGTATAGAAATCTGTCAAATTGTCCTATTGGACAGTCCAAGGTTGGATAGATTGGAATGTTTTCGTGGTTTTTCATTTATATACTCTGTCATTAGTTTCATGCGCCATCTCTCCTATTCTCTCTAGATATGTTTCTTGTGTTTATTTCCATTGTCAATAATCCACATTATGAGTGGATACTTGGCATGGAAATTAAATCTAAGATAAATATATCTGAAGATAAGGGGAGATGATGCCTCAATCATACATGACATTGTTAGAGATGATAGCACTTTCATTGATGACGACGTTACAAACGATGAAGAGAAAATATTGATCAGCGATAGTGATGGTGAAGAAGAAATACTGCTCAGCGATAGTAATACAAACGATGATTATTAAATGTACACATGATTTACATGTCATTTATTTATTCAAATAACGGGATTATTACATGTATACATGTTTTATAAGTCATGATTTATTCCTTTAATTGACTTGTTTATAATCCACTTTTACAATTGAGTCAATTTCTGATCATGTCCTCCTCAAATCGGAGTGTAACGGAAGCACGCAGTATCTTCTTCAGAAAGGGCCAAAGAGATACCCAGTCTGATCGATGAATATAGGAGGAATATATTGACGATAATTCAGATGAAAGATTATACTATCTCAAAGAAATTTCAGACCTGATGGAGGAATATAACCACGGGAAACGATGTATGAAAGATGCGGTTTTGTCACTTGCACATCTGAATGGAGTCCCGAGAGACCACATTTCTCCTATTATGACTGGTATGTTGGCTGTAACAATGTCAAGTGTTTCATACAGCTTGACATATGCTTCTGAAGTGTACGATAACTTACGCAAGGAGTACTTCAGATAGTTGATCCGAAGTTGTATCGTATTGTAATGAAATTCATGTATTTAATATAGAATGACGTGTAACGAAATTTTAAATTTTTACTATAATGTTTATGATTTTATTATATTCTTCTTGCATTATAGTGTAATGGTTTAATCATATTTTAATCCTCTCTATGCATAAGCACAGAGTCATTCTACCATCACCACTACTTGTAAAGTTTAATGTGTTTATTATATTCATATTCATACACTTGTACTGACAGTGTTTAAATTTATAAGTTTGTATTTCGCACAGATTCAATCATGGCACCAGGTGGGACATTAGGTAGTTCGCGCACTGGATCTACCCTTTATACCCGTGATGCGACGCAGACAGCATCGACGTCGCATGCTGCATCACAGGCGTCTGATCCTTCGGTTGAGCATACACCGGGCATTGCATGTAAGTTTAGACACATATTTTCTTAGTGACTTCTATTTCTTTTTAAACTTACATATTTCTTTTACGACAGCATCGTCGACCAGCCGACGAGGATGTGGACCCATGCGTGGGTTAGTTTTAGAGCGACTTACGCATGAGGGTAGGGTGATAGTAGAGTTCCCACAGGACTGCCTTAGACTTGTTGAGACCAATGTCAGATTGTTTACGTTGGAGGTCAGAGTCCTATGCCGATCTCTGATCCTTGCCGCCACCACCCGATGGACAGATGTGACAGATGATATGAAGCAGCTCATCCGTCAATGCCTTAAGGTAAATTTTATTAAATTAAAATTTCTTTTGTGAATATTCATTTACAGTTAAGTTATTATGTTAATAAGTTTATTGCCTTAATCTATTCTTTACGAAACTACGGGATAAATTTGTTATAGATTTGAGTATTCCTTACATTTCCCACGCCATCGACAACATGGTCAGGGAGTGGTTTAAGGAGTACCGCGGAGAGTTACACCAGCAGTACAAGCGGTGCAGAACCCACAATGAGGTCGTACTGTCAGCACCACCGCTGTGAGTATAAAGGACTGACGGATACTTTGCGAGCAATTTTTGTCTGAGGCTTTTAAGGTAATATTTACATATTTACGATATCTTAAGTTAACAGTTAAACTCGCAATTAATAACAATGTATTATGAATTATGTGTTCAAAAGAGAAGCAGAATAAATTCGGTGACCAGGGAAAAGTTAGATGTGAACCACATAGCTGGTTCAAAGTCCTTTATACGACATCATTACGACATTGTAAGAAATTACTGCTAATTATTAAATTATATATTCTTTCTATACATTTATACTAACTCTACTGTCCTTTCGATTACGCAACGAGATCCTTGTTAATGTATTTTTCTATGGCATACTAGTGCACCTTATTTGTCAATTACTTAGGTCAGTGAGTCTAGTGTCGGTTAAGCTTAATGAAGATGAAGACCAAAGACTCAAGACGGACCTGCTGCATTAAGAAAGAAAAAACAGGTGAAAGTGATGCCTTGATGAGCCTTAACCTTATACCTACCCAAAACCATAAACCTCTAGATAACCGTGACCAACAGGCATACCATTAGTCATCTTAGATTGGCCTTAGGTGTCCCAAAAGACCACCGAAAGAATGGCTAAGAGGTTGCATGATCTACTGCAAAAAAGCAGAAAATCCTGGCCGGGCGCCCAACCTATAGGGGAATCCATCCAAAGAGTTGGTTGAAGTCCAATGGTCATTGGGCGCCCAACAACAATCTGATCGGGCGCCCGACCAGTGCAAAATCTATCCAGTAGTAAAGACCAATATCTAGACTGAATATCGAGCGCCCGACCAAATGTCCACTGGGTGCTCGACCAACTCAGAAATAGTCCAGCAACCAAATCTCATTTCTGGATTGGATTTCGGGCGCCCGACCTAGTGTCCACCGGGCTCCTGACCCTGCACGAATCTGCCTGTTATTTGACCATTGGAGAAAGTTTATAAAAACGAGGGAATTTATTTTTAGGGTCAAGAGAGGGGATTTTGAGAAGATAAAAGCCACCATTGTTAAAGACCATTAGAGGCTCTATTCCAAACCCATAGCAAGTCATTCTCCTTTTGTTTTCATCACAAGCTTAGGCCATTCAATGGCATATTGAGAATGGACTTGTTCCCTCTTGATTCTTAGGGTTTTAGACACCTTGATCATAGTTAAATCCCTTATATAAATACCACCTAGGAGTTCAAATAGGTGTATTCCTCTAGGAAACCCATTTCCTACCATTTATTGAGGATTCGTCATTCCCTAGCGCCTTGGGCATATCAAATGGAGCATCACATGCAGGGTAGCTGATCTTTGATCTAAAGCCTTGACAAAGCAGTGGCATCAAACATCAGGGGAGCACAAGGGGAGTTGATTCAAGAACGGGAGAGTAAGAAGAAGCAACCCTAAGCGGCGCTATAAAGGGGCTCAATCTGACAAGTAAGGTTATCTTTGTTTGGAGTCCATCCACTAAATTCTCTGTGGGAGTTGAGTGTAGAGTTTGTTTGACAAACTCGAACTAAGGTCATTTGCCGATCCTTGGGCTGTTTGTCGGCCTAAAGACTAGGGGTTGTTTGGCACTCCTTGGCTCGTTTGCTTAGCTTAAATTCAGGGATGTTTGCTGTTCTTTGGCACATTTGGCGGGCTTAAACAAGTCTCTAAAGGGAGCCACCAACACTAGTGTGAACTGTAGATCGAGAGGAACCTGTAAACTCTCTGGTTTGGTGGATCCAAGTTAAAACACCTTGGTTGGGAGAAACCAGATTTAAACTCCCCAGTGAATGTCATTGTGCTCAAAGGGGTTGAATACTTGAACCGGAAGTGGAGTAGACAAGTAGTCGAACCACTATACATGCTTATGTTTGTGATTGTTCTTAAGCACATTTCTCTTTATGCATTATGTTTAATTGGTTAATTATGAATGCTTAGTTAGGAATGTATGCTAGGCACTTGATTGGCACATCCACACACACAAGATGTACTTTCACTCCTTGAGTAGACTTGAGCTTAATTGATCCATCCTCATTTAAGTCTACTTGAGTTGCATAGATTAGGTTCTTCATTAGTTTAATCATTTATTAATCTATGCTTGCTTAGACTAGGTTGTTTATTATTTTAAACCATATGCTAGTCTTTTGATTGGACCCACTTAGGCTTAGAAGCCAATGTGTTAATCGCTTACTTAGTTGAATTTGTTAAAACTGTTAAGTAGCCGAAAAGTTTTTAAAAGGTCCTAATCACCCCCCTCTAGGACTTAGCCATAATTATAGTTGCTCCTTAAGCTTCTGCACGTGTAAGCATAGGGTGTCGTGTTAGACCACCCGACATAATTTCAATCCTGTCACCGGCCAAGAGCCTAGATTAGTCGACCTCTACAGAGGGACTCATTATCGGCAGGCAACAGGATCTTGGGTTCATCCTAGAGCCAGCAAGCATTGGGTAAAAATTCTTACATTGTAAAATATACTTGCTTTGATTTATAATAATGTCATTCATTATGAAAATTAATATGTTTTCGTTACAGGCGGCGATGGACATCATATGCAATCAGCCCACTCCCGATGGTATTCAGCGGAGTGAGCCAGATATCATGAAAGAGGTGCTTGGCACCCATTCTGGATATATGCGAGGACTTGGCCATGATGCCAAGCTCATGGCACCCACTAGAGCTGCCTCCAATCGTTTTATCGCTGGGGAGAGCACCCTACACCAAGCTAATATCGCAGAGAGAAAGGTTCAGCAACTGCGAGTCGTCATCCATCATATCAAAGATCAGTTGGAGAGGTAAAGGGAGGAGGAGCAGAGGTGTAAGGAGGAGGAGAAGTGTTAGTACACTTTATTTTGTCAATTGTCGTGTTGGTTGGTCGCGTCTTGTCGTGTAAGCCCCGGTCGAAGATTTGAAGATCAAGACTTGAAGACTATGCTTCTTCCATTGCTCAAGCTCAAGCCGAAACAAGATCTCAGGTAACTTGCATATAGATCGACCTTAGGAAACCCCAAACATCAAAGAATGGCGTAATGACTCACCTATCTTATCCCATTCCCTCTCGACCCTAGCACAGGTTGATCAGACTTGTGGTCCATGGCCGGTGCGAATCGTAATTGAACATATGTCCAAACATTGGACTTCATGCACCTAATCACTTCATGCTTCATCGTTGATAGTGATCCACTGCTGTGTTGAAGGACTTGGTCCACCAAGCTTGCTGTGACAAGATCATCTACACAGCCGACCGGTCTTAACCGATCGACCATAACTATAAGATGTGTCCAGCAGCTTTGCTGTAATGAAAACAACTAGACAGCCGACCGATCTTGACCGGTCGGCTAGGATCTTCAACACTAACAGCAACCTTGCTGTGATATCTTCAACTGGACAGCCGACCGATCTTGACCGGTCGGCCAGGATCTTCAACACTAACAGCAACCTTGCTGTGATATCTTCAGCTGGACAGCCGACCGATCTTGACCAGTCGGCCAGGAGTCAAGGCCTGTCTAGCAGCTGAGTTTCATGTGGGCTGCTAAGACAGCCGACCGGTCTTGACCGTTCGGCCAGGCATATAAAAAAGAGACAGCAACCTTGCTGTGCTCAATAGAACTAGGCAGCCGACCGGTCTTGACTGGTCGACCTGTAGTGTAAAATCAGTCCAGCAGCCTCTGTGCATTGTCCCAAAAAGGCAGCTGACCAGTCTTGACCGGTCGGACTGCATATTGCAGTGTGTCCAGCAAGGTATGCCGACCGGTCTTGACCGGTCGGTCAGACCCAGATGTGGCCCAGACTTTTGAACTACGACCAGTTCATCCGACCGGTTGAGACCTCTCTCTGACAGGTCGGACATGACCGTTTTAGATCCATTGGGGCCATCATTTGGGGCTCTATATAGCCATATCTTGTGGTTTTTCTTGGCATGCATTCAACACCCATCAAGAGCTAAGAGAGAGAGTCTTTACTCACATCCTCCTACCCTCCTTGCTCTTAACTCCCTTGAGTTCATCATTCAAACCTAGTCATTAATGGCTTGTCATTGAGTATTCAAAGCTTGGTTTGAAGTATGAACTCAAGATCTTCATTCATGGCTGACCTACCTTCGGAATATCTTTATGAGGTCGTTTATAGCCATTGAATGCTTGAAGTTTGGTAGTTCCCTCATAACCATTGTATTGAATAGGCAAGAGGAACTTGACCAACTCTCTCCCAACTACCCGGCATAATCATAATCACATCATTTGCATCGGTAGCTGATCTTGGGAGCACAAAGAGAAGCTGAAGCACGTGGAGTTGAAGCTACTCATTAAAGGCATTGAATTGGGGCTCAATCGTCTAGGTATGTCTAGTATTTGAGAGTCCATTTATTGAATCACTATTCCCTGGATTGGGAAACTCCGACGAGAGTGTATGTGACCGTCCTTGGATTAGGATTGGTGAGAGTTTGAGATCCAAACTCATCAAGTCCTTGGATTGGGCCATTGGCGGATGGTAAACGCGGTCCTAGATCAAAGGATGTCAAGGTTGATGATTAACCTGATTTAAAACCACGACTATAGTGAAATCTAGGTGGTCTCATAGGTTGAGATCGTGAACCGGGAGTGGAGTAGGGAAACCGAACCACTATAAATCGTTATGCATTGTGAGTTTGAATGATTGGTATGTGTTAAATGGTTTAGTCAATCATGAATGCTAACTGTTTGATGAAATGCCTATGATAATCTTTTATTACAAATTCATCATATAATTGCCTTGAATGTTATTGTGATAATCTTGGTTGTTAAGATTGACTTGATTAGTTTTTAATTGTATGGAAATTCAAAAAGTCCTATTCACCCCCCTCTAGGACATTAGGCATATCTCTGAGTATCGCTACAAGCGGTAAAACCGCAATTTCAAGAAGAGGAGGAGGGAGGAGGATGAGAGGCGAAGGGAGGAGCAGGAGAGGAGGATCGTGGAGATGCAGGTGGAGCATGAGCAACAGATGTAAGAGATGTTTCAAGCTCTTGTTGCACGCTTAGGCACTGATGCCCCACCACCTCCGCCTTCATCTTCATGATTTCTTTTATTTATTCGATTTATATTTCGATGTTAAACTTACATGTGATATTTATTTACTTTTATGTATTAGATGTACTTCGATGTATTTGTTTATATTTTCATTATGTGGTTTGTGGGTTGATGTATGTGGGTTTGTTTGTGGATGGATCTGGGTTTGTGTGTGGATATAGATAAGATGAAAATGTACTATAATAGGTCTATATTAACAGGTGTATATCAAGAGTTTTTTCCTGAATACAAAAAATAAATGAAATCGGGAAGAAGTAAGCTATTACCGACGAAATATATCGTCGGCAATATATTCAAAAATGTTTATACCGACGAATATAAATCGTCGGTAATCGTAGGTATAAATTGATACCGACGACATCGTTCGTAGGTAATAAAAATGAGTTAGACTTATACCGATGAAATTGGTCATAGGTAATAAAATGAATTATACTTGTACGAAAGAAATGAGTCGTAGGTAATAAAACGAGTTATACTTATGCCGACGTAATTTTTCGTAGATAATAAAATGAGCTATACTTATACTGACGAAATGGGTCATAGGTAATAAAATGAGCTATATTTACAACGACGAAATGGGTCATAGGTATTTATGAGTTTTAGGGACGAAATTTCTAGTTTTTTACTACCAAAAGTCACGTACTTGGCCGACGATTTGTTTCATCCATAATGACTTACTAATTATCGATGATGTGAGAGTTCGTCAATAAAACTCTTTAGCCATGGCCTTGTTGCGATGATTCTAGCGACAATAAATTTCGTCAGTAATTAGTTTTTCCAATGAAAAAATGTATATCAGCGACGAATATGGTCGTTAGTAAAAAAACTTATTTCTTGTAGTGGTATTTGCCTCTCTAGAAGAATCTTTAGACTTCTCTTTCTTCGACTTGGGATTCTGATAATCCCTCTACATGCGCCTTGTTTGTCCACAACTCCAATACTTCAACTTTTCTTTGCCTTTGCTCTTGAATTTGGATCTCAATTGTGAAGATCCTCTATCCCGACTAGAATCCCCCCTGTAACCAGTGCATCTTCAAAGGACCCCACATCACCTCTCTTCTTTCTCATCGCCTTCGACTAGGGGGCTGTGATAACGATCTCAATGCTAATGGTCACCCTACCAGCGCACAAAGAGTCCTTGAATGACTCGTAGGATGTTGGGAGAGAATTCAACAAGATACATGCTTGATCTTCATCTTTGAGCGCCTCATCCACGTCCAGCAATTTACAAATATACATGTTGAAGTTGCTAATGTGGCTCTCAACATCAGCCCCCTCTACCATCTTCAAATTGAACAACTGCACCTTCAAATACAAACGATTCTTAAGAGACTTCTTCGCATAGATGTTCTCTAACTTCACCCATGTATTAGTCGTCGCCTTCTCTCTCATGACGTTATAAAGGACCTCATCCGTTAGGCACAATTAGATAAAAAGTTGGCCTTCTGATCTAACTTTTCCACTCTTCTTCTTTCATAGTCTCTGGTTGCTTCCTAAGGAGTGCATCTTCTAATCCTTACTGAACTAAGAGGCCCTTCATCTTCACCTTCCATAGTTCAAAATTGTTTTTGCCGGAGTATTTCTCAATGTCGAATTTCATGCTTGATGCCATTGAAACTTATCTTCAGATTCAAATATATATCCCAACGTATGCTCCGATACCACTTGTTGGGAACCACGAAAGCAGAAAGGTGAATCAAACAAGAAAAGCACAAATCCACAAGCAAATCCACACAAGGAGACAATCGAAATTCTATGTGGAAAAACCCTTACAGGAAAAAACCACGGCACAAAGCGATATGCACTATGAAGTCCAGAAGTTTACAAGAGATGACTTACCCTGATCAAAGCCCTAAGAGAAGCCCTAGCTTTCTCTCTCACCGAAACAGTCTCAAACCCTTAAGTCTGTCTTGATAATACCTTAATCTCGATTACACCCGTTTATATAGCCCATAACCGAAATTAGAAACAACTTACGCAAAACCGCATAAAATTGTGGAAACCGATAGTTAATCGATCGGTCGCTCAACACCGCTCGACCACCCCTTCGGTCGCCCGATGACCACATGTTCAATGGCCCGAACATACCAAAAAATGTCAAGAGAGTTTTGCACACTGTTCTAAATATTTTCGGTCGCCCGAGCCTCCAAGTTTGATCGCTCGAACCTATCCAAAATTGTCCAGAGACCAATCTGCAATATACGGGGTATTTTCAATCACCCAACCATAGTAGTCAGTCGACCAATGGCCCCCTGACTTGTTCGGATTGAAGGCTCCATTCAACATCCTTCATCATTATAGCTCTTGAGATTTTATCAAATATCATGCCTCGAAGATGAAATAGTGTCTTTCATTCCTTCTTTTGAGCTTCTCGAAAATGTTTCTTTTCTTGGTTCTGGAAGGGCTTCAAATTATTGTGTTTAGACTACATCATTGTAGCTATTTTCCACTAAATTCCATAACTTTTGGGATGGAAAGATAACCATCATCTAATTGCTCACCTACACATCAGTTCTCACGAGTACTCGTGTGCACTTTTTGAGAACTCATCTCACGTTATATGAGTCCAAAATTTGAACCATCCATGTAATGCAGCACCCCAAGAAACCCCCAAGGCCCAACTTTTACCTTGATCGAGAACTTTGGTTGGCCATCGTTGCAAAGAGGGGAAAATTAAGGGAGGAAATTGTTTCCTTTTCCACGGCCCACCAAAGTTCTAGATCAGGGTAAAAGTTGGGCCCAGGAGGTTTTTTGGGGTGTTGCATCACATGGACAGTTTAGATTTTGGGCTCATATCACGTGAGATGAGTTCTCAAAAAGTGCTTACGAGTTCTCATGAGAATTGGTGCGCAGATGAGCATTCCTCTCTCATGCACACTTCTCTCACCAAAACTCATGAGCACTTTTTCATGGCTCATTGCACATGACGTGAGCCCAATATCTGAGCCGTCCACGTGATGCAACACCCTAAAAAACCCCCAGGGCCCATCTTTCAACTTTACTCCAGAACTTTGGTGGGCTATGAAAGAAGGAAATAGTTTCCTCCCTTGATTTGCCTCTTGCTTTCCGCTGCGGCCCACCTAAGTTATGGATCAGGTTGAAAGATGGGTCTTAAGGGTTTTTTGGGGTGCTTCATCACATGGACGGCTCAGATTTTGGGCTCATATCAGGTGTAATGAGCCATGAAAAAGTGCTCACCAGTTTCTCGTGAGAGAAGTGCCCAAGTGAGCATTCCTCTCCCCCCCTCTCCCTCTCTCTCGCTCTCTCTCTCTCTCTCTCTCTGTTGTGGTGTGATGATGTGGTGAGATTTCATTGGAGGAGCTTATGCTGTTAGAGATGGCTAACACTTTTTTAAAGGTTTTTTTATTGATTATATCGTCCACCAATCAAATCTCGCCGTGTCACCGCTCCATCACTTATGGTGGTGAGGGAATCACTTCGTAACTCGCGTCAGCAACTCCCTTACCAATATACGTATGTGTTGTGAGCCATGAGGACGTGAAAAGTCTCATTTATAGAAAACTTTTAGTAAGAGGCTCATTTAGTAGTTAGTTAGAAATTAAGGTAGTAGTCCAATCAAAGCAATTTCGGTAGTAACCCATCGGTGCTGGCTGAAGCTGGAAAAGCTATTTGGGCCCACCATGATGTATATTTTTATCCATGCTAGCCTTATCTTTTTCCAGCTCATTGTAGATCATGAGACGCAGATCCAAATCTCAGGTGGACTACACTAGAGGAGAAAAGTGGTGATTGAACTTACACCGTTAAAGACTTGCTAATGCTTAGTGTAATTTTTATTTTCCATCCAAGTCTGTTGATAAGGTCACACAGACCTGGATGTAGGGAAAACAATAATATCAGCTTGATTCAAAACTTTTGTGGCCCCAAGAAGTTTTTGATGGTATGCTTTCAATCACCACTGCTTCCTATCTAAGATTTGGATCGCTTCAATTTTGGGATGATGTCCTAAAATGATCGAGCAAAATCACCACTGCTTCTTGTGGTTTGGACTACCTAAGATTTGGATCCGCTTCATTTTTAGGATAATGCCCTAAAATAATATGGCAAAATGGATTGAAGGCATGGATAAAAGGCATACATCATTATGGGGCCCACAGCACCGACTAGTACAGACCTCTGTAATCAAGGTATATCCACTACCGAATCCGAGTCTAAGCGCGTGCCCAAGCCTCACCCTAAGACTGTGCAGCCCTCACCGTGGGACCCACCTTGATGTATTTATTCTACATACATGCCTTTCATCAGATTTTTCCATATCATTAGAGCAGGAACCCAAAATTGAAGAAAATTCAATTCTCTAATGGATCATAGCATAGGAAAGAGTGGTGATTGAACGACCTGCCATTAAAAACTTCCTGGATCCAACTTATTTATAATGCCACATAAACCTGGGAAAAAAAAAAAAAACCAATATTAGCTTGATCCAAAACCTTTGTGGCCCCATTAATGATCAATCACTAATTTTTCCTGTGATATGGTCTACTTGAAAATTGAATGTACTTCATTTTTTTTTAGCTTAATCTCTAAAACTATATGAAAAAATGGATGGACATCATGATATAAAATACATATATCAAGGTGGGCCTCACAGTAAGAGCCGCACTGTCTTGGGTGAGGCCCTGGCCTCACCTAATCTGCTCCCAAGCCCAAAGTACCCAAGTTTTAAAACCATGGTTTTATAATGTCACAGCTAAAATAAAAAAAAACTAATATTAGCTTGATCCAAAACCTTTGTGGCCCATTAATGGTCAATCACTCATTTTTCGTGTGATATGGGTCTACTTGAAAATTGGATCAACTTCATTTTTGAGCTTATTCTCTATAACTATAAGAAAAAAATGAATGGACAGCATGATGTAAAATACACACATCAAGGTGGGTAAGTTCCGCACTGTCTTGGGTGAGGCCCTGGCCTCACCTAATCCGCTCCAAAGCCCAAGTACCCAAGTTTTAAAACCATGGTTGTTACACTTACGTTCCACGTATGTGAACACAATTAAGAAGCGGGAAAATGACGTGTGCCTGAGAGGCAGGAAATTCACTTCCAATTCAAAAAAGCAATTTGATCAGATGATGCTCAACCATCCACTCTAAGATCGGGACGGTTAGGATCATCTCATCCACTAATAGTGACACTGTATCGGATGGACAGTCCAAATCTATCTTATCATTGAAAGACTTTTGGGGAGGTAAGAAACCTTAGTATCTCGTATTAAAGGAGTACTTTTTGTAAATATCCAAAAAATAATAACTTATTTATAAGGAATATTTACTGCAAAATTCCTTAGAAATTTGGATTCACAAAATAAGTCTACAAGTCAAGTCAGGTGAGGTGCCTTTCAAACAGAGAAATTACGAAATTGCCCTAGCTTATTTTTTCATTTAAAAAATGTTCTAGTAAAGAATTATGAAGCACATTGCATGCTTATGACGTACAACCTATTGTAAAAATATTGCGGCTTCAATCTTAAGGGGTGGACATAATAAAAAAAACAATATACACCGTTTAAAAACATCCAAATTTACTAATGGACCATATGATGATTTGCCGCGTGTCAGGTTTGGTGGTCGTCAACTTGGGATGCTTACTTTGGATGGAAGTGGATTATCGTGTCCCACCTCACCTGGATGGACTCGGTCCAGGCCGAGGGCTTTGTGGGGCCACGGTGATATGTGTGTTTTTGTTCACGTTGTCTATTCATTTTTTTTTTTCTTTTTATCCATGGAATGAGCCCAAAAATGAGGCAGATCTACGGTTCAAGTGACCACATAATTTAGGATTGTATGCTTATTATTGAAAACTTTTTGGGCCCTTGAAAGTTTTGTTAAAGATATTGGATTGCGTACTAATAAGTAACTTATGACACATGGCATGCACAACATATCCAGCTTGCACACCAAATATTCAAAAAGTAGATAATATCATCGGTTGCCACATCGACTAAACAATTCCTAAGTAAAGGTGAATAGTTGTTATGGATGTGTCAGCACGGAGCACATTTGATAGAAGTAAGACACAATTAGGAAAGGAGTAACCACTTTTTCCCTGCTAGATACATGCAAAGGTGCCACGTGAGTCCTCTGTTATCTTTAACCTTCAACAGGAAAGGCTATAAATAACAGGAGTAACTATGAAGAAAGGCCAACGAATCCTTAATCCAAGCACAAATCTTTTGCCTGCACAATGCTAATGACTATCTTAACATAGCATCTTAGTTTAGTTCTCTCCATCGCTCGTCAGCCGTGGACCATTAAGTTAAAGTGGCATCACTCCGTCTCTATTACCACATCAGATCGACTCATAATTTTAATCCAGTAGCTATAATTCCCTTCCACCTTTCCTGAGCGGCAAATCTGAAGGAAGACCTTAGTTTAGGACCCATCTGCGCACCTACTTTCATATGCAAAGCCGACTGTAGTTGTAATTCCTAGCATTGACATCGCCCCGCTCACTAGCACAGAGCCCGGGACGACGATCCTACCTTTGTATAGGTAATGAGATTACAATTAATCGCATCTAGAATCCACATCCATCTTATCCTATTTCCGCCCGTTCAATCAAACAAATGATGCACCTTTGCAAGCCCTTGATTGACAAGGCAAAAAAATCTCATTGGAGGGGGAGCCCCAGCCTTCCCCTACCACCTTGTTTAAAAAACGAGTGCAAGATTGTTAGCAGAATGGACGGAGGTTGATTGACCTAGCGTTGTTGTATCTTCGAATTAAGGGTCAGTGGTGATCATGGTTTAGACCAGAATCGATCCCAGCACACACGGGTAGCAATACCCGCATATGTTCTGCATGGCCAAAAACCACACCAGCACTTGGTGCACTTTTATCATACTTAGTAAACTCTATTGGGCTTATTGTGAATGTATGTGCATGGATAATCCATGCCATCTATCCATTTTTCCACCTCATTTTAGAGTTTGAGCCCAAAATTGAAGCATATCTACAACTCAAGTGGACCACACCTCAGGAAACAATAGGAATAATGATTTCCACCATTGAAACCTTACCAGGGGCTACATAGATGTTTATTTGTCATCTAACTAGTTCATACAAACATGGTTGACGGGAAATCACATATATCAGCTTGATCCAAAATTACCGTGGCTCCAAGAATTTTTTAACAATGGATGTTCAATTCACATTGTTTCATATGGTGTGGTCCTCTTAAGCTTTAGATATGTTTCATCGCGCCCAAGTCCTAAAATTATATGATAAAATTACAGATAAGTGTATTGAGTTATTTAGTATGCAACTACTTCCTTAATTAAGCTAAGGATGCGGATTGTGTCTTGCCCTCACCGGCACATATTACCGTCCAGGCAGACCTGTGGAGGGGTCCACCATGATGTATCCGTTTATCCACTTCGTCCATCCATTTTAAGGAATGACTCTGAAAAGGGTGGAAGATCCAACGCTGAAATGGGCCACACCAAATAGTGATAGGAACCTTGTGATGTCATCACTCGCTATTGTAGTGATGACATCACCAGGGTCCATCACTGTTTGGTGTGGCCCACTTGAGCATTGGATCTGCCTCAATTTTGGGCCCATTCCCTGACATGATCTCCTAAAATGGATGGACGGAGTGGATGAACGGATAAATCATGGTAGGCCCCTCCACAGGCCGGGCAAGACGCAATCTGCTTTCTTAAGCTAATATTTGTCTTCCCTTCATCCAAGTCATTTTTTCATGTGATCTTATGAACGGATGGGATGGCCAATAAACATCACAGTGGGGTTAGAAAGGTTTTATCTCTGCTACTTCTGTAATGTGGGTACTTGATCCTTGCATTTGCTTTTTTTTTCTGGTACTCTAAAATGAACAAGAAAAATGGATGGATGGCATGGATAAAACCCATACATCACAGTGGCCCCACAGAGCCCCTCTTGGAGCCGGAAGGGGATTGCGTACTGAGTAAACTCTGTGAGGTCCACCGTGATTTATGTATTTTATCCACTCCATTCATCCATTTTGGTAGATAATTTTAGGGCTCGATTCCTGAATTGAAGTATATCCAAAGCTCAAGTGGACCACACCCCAGGAAATAGTGTGAATTGAGCATCTACCATTAAAAAATTCTTAGGGGCCACGGAAGTTTTGGATCAAGCTGATATTTTTGTTTTCCCTTCATTCATGTATTTGTGATCTTACGAACAGGTTGGATGGCATATAAACATCACTGTGAGCCCTAGCAAGGTTTCAATGGTTGAAATCATTGTTCTCTGTTTCCTGTGGTATGGTCCGCTTAAGCTTTGGATATGCTTCCATTTTTGGCTCAACCCCTAAAATGAGCTGAAAAAAATGGATAGACGGTGTGGATAAACCACGTACATTCATGGTGGACCCAACTGAGTTTACTCAGCATGATGAACTCAGTACGCAATCTGATTTCATTGGAGCCAGTCCATCTCAGGATGGGATCCCCTTCCATTTTGGATGGGTTGGATGTCATCTACATCCCTTGTTGGATGTCATCTACATCCCTTTGTGGGCTCCACAATTTTCGACTTTCTGACTTTTTAAAGAAAAATAGATAGGGGTATTTTTGTCATTTAGCTCCTAAAAAGCATCACCGGAGAGTTTCCGTTCACGGAGGCTTTGTTTGGTAAAATCTGGATTTCTCAGCAATTTTGCAGTAAAAATCCTTTTATATAATCACTTTTTAAAAAATCCGTTGCATTATATATCAAGAGACGAAAGAGAGAGAGAGAGTGCAGCAGTCTGATGAGATTTCAAGAAGCTTCTCTTCGCTTCCTTGCCAACATACACACATATCCATCTACATTTTCCGGCGCCTTTCCGACGATTTTCAACGTCATCCGGCGTTCCTACGCTGGATTCCGATTACGGATATGGGAAGACGATGAGTAGCTTTTGGGCCATGTCTCTGTCCTGCCACGATTGCTTATCCGATCTCCTCTGTGCCGAGGACGCCGGAATCCTCGCCGGCGATGAGCCGGAATACTCACCGGATCTGGAATTTCCAGAGGATATCGAAGAATCTATCATCGCTGGATTCGTCGAGGGGGAGGGAGTGTACGCGCCCGGATTCGATTATCCGGCGAGGTTCCGGTCGCGGTCCCTCGATGCTTCCGCCCGTGAGGAGGCGGTCAGGTGGATTCTCAAGGTAAACACGCATCCAGCGCATTTTAGTGGCTCCTCGCAAACGTGCGCAGGTCGCCACGTGTGCTTGGCGGAATGGGAGGGGATCTCAGTCGTCGAGTTAGTTCCCGCCCTAATTGCGTACTGACTTTTACGCGGGAATGTGCTGGTCCGGCGCTTGGTTTGTCGTTGGCAGTTGCTAACGTGCGCCTGGCCGGAGGGAGGTAGTCATTGAACCGCCGGCGGCGACAGCGATCGAAGGTCTGGTGCGGCAATACCCCGGCGCACGTTAGACAAAATAGAGTCGCTAACGTGCGCCGGCGGCACGTTGCGCGCGACCGGATCAATAATTACGGAGATATGCCACGGATTCTGGTTCTGTTCCCTAGTCCCCGGAGTTTGCTATCGTGCGCCGGGGCTGCTAGCTGTTATCCAACGCACTTGCGTTGGAGGGAAGGAAAGAGAATAATCTTTTCGGTTATGTTTTTTTGCAGGTGCATGACTACCACCGTTTCCAGCCACTAACGGCCTATCTTTCCGTTAACTACATGGATAGGTTCCTCTCAACTCACCGTTTGCCGGTAAGCTGCCATCACCGTCAATCTAACGGCAGTTTGGATGAACAAAGTAAAAAAAAACCTCATTAGAATCTTATTCTATCTTTTTCAAAATAAAATTAAGAAAAAAAAACCCCAAATTTTCTTTTCTTAAGAATCTAAATGAAATTTCAAAAGAAAAAAGAAAAAGAAAAAAAAAACCTTCTTCTTTGATCTTTATGTATGTGAAAATTGTTATTTATTACATATAACAATAATAATAATAATAATAACTTATCAAATTAGCATACATAATAAAGTTCTGGTTGTATAATCGCAGCGGTCGAATGGGTGGCCATTACAGCTCTTATGTGTGGCTTCTCTGTCCTTGGCTGCAAAGATGGAGGAAACCCTAGTTCCTTCTTTCCTCGATCTTCAGGTTTTCTCTCTTTCTCTCACTCCGTAGATAATTAAAGTGCTTAAAATTTTCAATTTAATAACTTCGAAATCCATAATAATAATAATAATTATTATTATTTTAAAGATTGAGGGTGCAAGATTCATATTCGAACCACGGACAATCCGCCGAATGGAGCTTCTGGTCTTAAACGCTCTTGATTGGAGACTCAGATCCATTACACCATTCAGTTTCTTGGATTTCTTCGCTTACAAGGTCGATTCTACAAGAGCCTTTAGAAGATTCTTGGCGTCGCAAGCCACTCAGTTTATTTTAGCCACGATCCAAGGTAACAATAATCGTACTTATCGTACTTTTATATAATTGTGTACTTTCAATAATTGTATATAGTTACTGTAGAGAAATGCGGTCTTTACGTCCATCTAAAAATATTCACTGTCTGCACAGAGATTGACTTCCTCGATTATGGGCCATCAGTGGTAGCTGCTGCCGCCGTACTTTGTGCGGCTAATGCGACCGCCGATCTGCCTTTGATTAATCCGGGGGATGCTGCATCGTGGTGCGTTGGATTGAGCAAAGTAAGGAAGTAAATGTGATTATATGGTTGTGGGTGTGTGTCTAATACATAAAAAAGGGACTATGTCAATAGGAAAACGTATATCGCTTTTGCAGGAGAGGATTCTCAATTGCTATGGCTTAATGCAAGCGGTTGTGGTCGACACCCGCCCGAGAAGGCCTCCGAAAATCCTACCGCAGCTCAGAGTAACGACCCCGGCTGTTTTGGGCGCCCGCAATTCGTCTTCCTTATCATCTTCCCCTTCCAATAAAAGGAGAAAGCTGAATCATAAAAAATGGGTGGATGATAGTGATGATGTGGAAAGGTGAAAGATTAAAAATGGTCATTGCTGATATGAGGAGGAGCCTTTTGTTTAAGTGGGTGATGTTGAATCCTCATTATTTTTGAGGGGATTGTTTAGGTTGTATTAACAAAGTGATCTAGATTAGTGTTTGGATATGTTTGGGAGTTGAGAGGCTTGACGATTTTCTCTTTTTTTTATTATTATTTTTGGGTATTGGTATTTATTAAAGTCCTGATGATGGGGAATGCAGATTCCCAAGAGAAGTGGAATTTGTTATTTTTTTTCCTGCTTGAGATAGTGAAAGAGAGAGAAAGAGGTGTTTGTTTGTGGAGGGTGGAAAGAAGGTGGGGATTGAATTCAAAGGCTGCATTGATTATTGAATGAAAGGAGAGGAGATGGTGGGTCATGTAAGGGTTGGGAAAGGAGACATCATGTGGGTTAGGTAAATAAGAGAGAGAAGAAAGAGAAAAAAAATAAAGACATTGAAGTGTTGTGTGTTAGAGTCAAGCTTCTCACTCAGTCCTCCATCATTGCTATCAACTTCTTCCTTTATTGATGAAGAAGTAGGCTCAATAGGCATTGAGCAGTGTGCAACTGCACCCATTGGAAGTGGGTGCCTTCTTACACGTGTGTATGTTGTTTGGATAGGGGGAAATTCCTCTCCCGTGGCCTATTTCTGGCCGTCCAATGTAAAGGCCATTGAGGGCCTCTAAAGCGTGTTGTATTTGTTGAAATAATGAATGAAAGTATATATATGTTACTAATACATATCTCTCTCTCTCTCTCTCTCTCTCATGTGACACGTGCATGCTCTAATTTTTGTACAGGAGAAAAACACATGCCACCAGTTATGGTCCACCAGCAGATAACTTACATACTATATATTAAGTGCATGAAAAATCCGAACTGTCCAATAGGTTGGCCATATCATGAAGATCACCTTTTGAAAAAATAGGCCACATCCACTCAGTCCTGCACCGTATTTTGCTATATCAATATTAGACATTGTTTTCTACGGTGTTGTCCACTTGATGAGTGGATAGCATCGATTTTTGCACTATATGATCCTCATAGTGGGGTCAACCTATTAAAAGGCTTGGATGTCACATGCACTTAATTAATAAGATAAAACTTATCTATTGGGTGGACCATGACCTGCGGTCCAACTGGTTGTACTCGAGACTTTCTCTAGTTCGATGGCTGATATGCAAACATATACTAAGCACATGGACACGTTGCATACCAGTAATTCAAACAAAACCGTCCAAACCATAGCCCTATTTTAGATGGCACGGCACACGTGCCATAACTTACTCTCATCGGAATTTAGACTGCACGATTTGTGGGCATTTGATAGACGGTTGAAATAAAACTAGTCAACAGTCTGGATTCAGTAAACTAATGTCCATTAATCAGAGTTTTAGATTAATCAAACGGACCTGGGTTTTAGCTGATCACGTATCCATGCTGGGTTCCACAACTTGGACGGTTTAATTTTTAATTAATATATGCCACGTGTAAAGTTTCCGAATGCCGGTGTATCCACCAACAAACTCTACAAGAGTATCAAATGACTCCCGCTCCCCCCTCCCCCTCTTTCTCCCTCCCTCCCGTGCATGGCATGTGTCTGACACTAGTTTTTTTGTATTCTCGCATTTTGTTTTGTGTGGGGTGTGGCATAAGGGTGTTAAGTGCAACTTTGGAATTTTGCTAGAGAGGAAATGGGGAGATGGGCCCATCATGAGTTGATACTATATACATTGAAAACGATTGGAGAGAGCATCCCGTGACAAACAAATGGTTGTTTACCAACTTTTAAAAGCTCTCTGCCCAACTTTATTTCTCTTCTTTTCTGCATCTATTGTTTTCTCCTTGCTGTTTTCTCTCCAAATATCAGGACGCGGATTCCTTGGATCCCCGACCGTGGGCCCACTGTGATGTGTGTCTCTTAAATCCACGCCGTCCATCTGTTTTGATAGATTATTATAGACCATGATTCCAAAAATGAAGTAGACCCAAATCTCAGGTGGACCACACAAAAGGAAATACTGTTGATTGACTATTAAAACTTCTTGCGGGTAACAAAAGCTTTGAATCAAGCTGATATTTGTGTGGCCCCTTCATCCAGGTCTTTGTGACCTTATCAACGGGTTGGATGGAAAATGAAAATTCTGGTGGCTCCCAAAAAGTTTTTAACGTTCAGTATTCAATCTCAGCTGTGGGTATTCAATCATCACTGTTTCTTGTGGTGTGGTCCACCTAAGATTTGGATCTGCTTCAATTTTCTATGATTATACCCCAAAATGAACTTTTAGAATGGATGAATGGCGTGGATGTAAGACACATACATCAAGGTGGGCCCCACAGTCGGGGATCCACCGACCGTGCCCCTAAATATCAGGGCCAGCTGCCTGCTCTTCGCCCGGTAAACTTATGTATCCATCTCTACCGTTCAATTGGCCTGCATCAGCCAATCTAACCCTACAAATGTAATGGTTCGATCGATCAGACGGTTGGGATCGTTTCATCAGTGGCTGGCTGACTCATCTGTGACTGATTGGTTGGCAGAGATGATTTTCATGTGATGGTCCTGCATTTGAAAAATCATGTCACATAACATGAGTCAGATTGATTCGTATTGTTTCACTCCCCAATGAAAACAGGACTGGAAAAGGAACTGAGTCAGACCGAGTTGGAGCGAGTTCTACTGGTTTCGATCCCCTAGAAAAGTCATGCTCCGAGACCATGCATATGTCGGTCCTTTGTATTGCTACAGACGTAACAGTGGTGGTCGGTCCTTTGTATTGTTACAGAGACGTAACAGTGGTGCAAGGCCAGGGTCAGAACCAGTGGAGCAACTGGTTCCACCCCAACCCCACAAAGCTTCTAAAAAAGAGGGATCATAAATGCTGGACCCTAAGATTGTACAGTAGCATTTGTTTTTTTAACTATTCAGTGATCCAATACGTTGATGTCTGCCGTTTGGTCGTCCACGTACGAAAATATCTCCTAGATAAAGATAAATAAATAAAATCATAAGCCTCTCAATGGTGGCCAAAAATGAAATGGTTAAGAAGAAAATAGAGCACTGTTTCTATTCGACCAATTAAAGGCCAGATATTAACCTATGTTAGAGAAAGGATCACATGGGTCTGATTGGGGTGGGCCCACCATGATGTGATGATGGAATCCGCTCCAGCCATTACATGCATCACCCTATGTTAGGGCCAGGGCCCAAAAATCATAATGATCCATGAACCTGGTGAAACCCAAGGTTAAAATGAGCAACATGTGTGTGAGATTGGATCACTCATCAATTCCCATTGTACGGATCTCATGTCACTACGATTTGATTATTCGGTGGGCTATAGGTATATATAGGGTTAGGACTGTTGAAGATTTTCTCTCAAATGTTCGTTTGTTTTCTACATCATAGGCCTAATTGATGTTCATGCACCAGATTTGTTTCCTAGGCAAGTACCGCAAAGTTAAAAGGGGCAGCTTCAGTGAATCCGGAATGGACCGAGATCAGTGCATCGCTGACATGGGACCCACCTTAATGTATCTTCGCTACATCTACGACGTCCATCCGTTTTGAAAGCTCACTGCAGATCATGATCGTAAAAACGAAGCAGATCCAAATCTCAGGTGGACCATACTACAGTAAACAGTGGATATTGACCATTAAAAGCTTTTTGTGGGCCAAAAGAGTTTTGGATGAAGCTGATATTTTTTTGGTCCATTTATCCAGCTCTTTTTACCTTATCAACATGTTGGATGGCAAATAAACATTCGGTGGTTCCCAAAAAAATTTTGATGGTGGGTATTCAATCACAACTTTTTCATCTGATGTGGTCTATATAAGACTTGGATGTTCTTATTTTTTGAGATGATTACATAAAATACACTTTCCAAACGGATGGACGGCGTGGATGTAATACAAATTACATCAATGTGGGCCCCACAGTCAGGAATCCACCGACCACAGTAGATCCGTAGATCCACCGAAGCCGCCCCCTTGGTGCATTCTAGCTACCTCACATTTTTCTTTCCAGAATAGTCGTAGATCCCGCGTCACGAAGAAATTCAAGTTACCCATTTTTGTCTCATCCACCTTTCTTTTTTTATCTTTTTCTTTTTCCACGTTTCAAAATATTACCTCAAACAACCCTACTTGTTTCGTCCATCTATCATATGTTACCAACATGCTATCTATATATGAAATTCCACCAGTCCAATTAGTTGGACCCACCAGGAAGATCACCCATCTCCAAAAATCAGGCCTCCCCACAGGTCGTATCAGATCGATGTTGTCATTTGTTTTCTATGGTGTAGCCAACCTAATGAGTGGATCATCCTGATTTTTGGGTAAGTGTGTTATATGATCGGCTAACCTTTTTGTACGGGTTGAATGTCATCCACCCTTAACACGTCAACAACTTTATAATAATCGGTGGCTAACACTACCGTCCAACTAGTTGCATGTGAGAGAAAGCTTATGAAATATGTCTTCACGTCAATATTACATCATCTTCAACACGCTCTCCGTGGCCCACTCAATAGGATGATGCTAAGACGCAAAGCTCTGTAAAAATACACAAGCTAATAGAATAATAAAGGAAGAGAGTTTCAATATTGTACATACGTCCACATACATTTGTTTACGAGCCGAGTCCAATACAAAGCATTGTACTTTAAAGTTTAATAAAGAGGCAATGAGTGAGTCTAACTCATACATCATGTTTAATATAAGTCTAACTTATACATCATGTTTAATATATAAGGTGTATTTAGGTGTGTTTAAATGCATTTAAGTAAGGTCTAATTGCATCCACCGACATTGCACTGGGGTGCTTAAATGCATTTGAGTGAGAACTATTTTTATTTTTATTTTTATTTTCTTGTTTGGGCCCCACTTTTTTTCCTGTCAGTGGGGTTTGGATATCAAACTTTAAATTAGTATAGTTTAAGATATTATTTACCGAAAAAAAAGGTGGGATATAAATCTGATAGGGATACTATCCAAAAAAATTCAGATAGCTAGGTGATTTATATTTGACTAATATCTAATTAAGAAATAAAAAGTAAGTTAAATATCTAATAAAATTAACAAACATAGCCGAAAATAGAAAAATGATATTTTTACCATAAATTAATAATACATAATAAACTAGTAAAATATTTACAACTTTCATAGCATAATAATCTCATATCAAGCTACAAAACACGGAGCATTTAAATGAAAGCTTTTAAAGTTTAACAAAAGATAAAGTCAACTATCAACAATGTTTACCATATGAACTTTTTATATTTTGGAAACTTTACAAAATACTTCCTAATTAATATTGAACTTACATTCCAATAGCTTTTCAAAACAAATTGAAAAAGAAACCTCATTAATGAATATAATTATCATTCCAATACCTTCAATCATGGCCATCGGGTGAGCAAATGGGTCAGTGACTCAGGTATGCTTCAGTGTGATGTTTATATAAAATTCATCACATCTCTTCATGTTAGGCAAAGGGCCCAAACATCATATCCATATCCGTTTATGATTCAAGTGAACCAAATTATTGGAAACAGTGTACGGGTTAACGTTTGCCCTCCAAACAATTTCCGTTATTGTGGCCCAAGTGAATCCCTGATGGGTTTGATTTTGGGCCATATTGTGGGTAAATACCGAGCTGACCTAAATAGGAAAAAAAGTCTTCCGACGCTGCTAGCCCACAGACCCAGGCAAAAGTCCTCGAGCTCGACCACTACGAACGCCCGCATGATGGGCTGAGGACAAGAATAGAGTCGAGAACAAAAGACGAGCCGACGATAGGTCGGGCCTAACAACGATCATCTTGAATATATTAAAGACAGAATTGATTGTCTACTAAGGTGGCCGACCCAACCCTAAGGTCAGCCTCAATCATTATCGACAGCCAGACTGCCTTGTGTACGGTAGAGATATAGGGCCGCATCCGACAAAGGTGGAGACGGGCACGTCTGCGATCGTTACCAACGTGACCCACGACTTTCGGGGATCACGCCAATTGACGAGGCTCACTCCCGTAATCATGCCATCACAATGGGCCACGATCACTCATCTGATGATTATAAACGGAGGATCCCATCTTCGTTCAAGGGTACGCAATATCTCTACCACAAAGCCACCCTTTCTTTGTAAGTCAATACTCATCTGACTTAGGCATCGGAGGACTAACGGTCGGTCCCCAGCCACCTCTTAGTCATTCGTTGTACTATGCAGGATCTATCTTCCAGATCTAAACGGTTTATCATCGAGAGAAACGAGTTGCGAATTCTACCTAGGTGGACTCTTGCCCCACCTTGTCTATTGCCCAAAAATTGATAACAACAGTTGGCACCTTCTATGGGAACAGACAAGTTAAGTCGTGTTCTCGCCAAGCTTTGCAAAGGCTCCTTTTTCCTTACTCCCTGAAAACTTCTTCGTCTAAACCATCGATGCCTGGAAGAAGGCAAAACAAAGGAAAAGGGCCAGCCAGGGCAGGGTCTTCTCGTGCCCCCCAATATGATGATGATAAGGTGTTCTTAGAACACCTACATTTTAAATCGGAGGATCACCCCAACATTCTGCTCAACGGAGCAGTCAACAGAGGTCAAGCAATCGTGTGGCCGGATTAACTACTCTCGAAGAGCAGGTAGGTGGAGTGAGCCAGCAGGTCAGAAATGTCAACCAACAGCTGGACAAGATCAAAAACATCTTGGCCAGCCTAGTTCTGCTACCACCGCTGTCGACTCACAAGGTCATCAAAACTTCACATTTAGATCCTCCTCCGTAAGCCAACATGCCATACAGATCCCATCTGGATCAGGTCTAGCTAAGACCACACTCTGGAAGATGAAGTCAACAATCAGGCGACTACTACAAGAGCACGCTCCACCACTGATCTGCCTACGAATGACCTACGGCACAGACTGGAGAAGCACCACTCAGCTCGACTAAGCCAAGCCCCAGATCAGGTAGATGATAACACCAACCCGTGGGAGGCCGAGCTGAGGAAACTGCGAGAGCATGTTGGCGATCTCCAAAGGGCATACCACGCCCGAGCTTCGATCACTATAAACGCATTGGTCGACTCATTAGAGTCTCCGTTCACAGATGACATCCGAGAGGAATTCCCAAGCCGATTTTAAATCTCCCAGCTCAAGCAGTATAGTGGGATATGAGACCTTGCAAAGCATTTGGAGAATTTCAGGGTTCGGATGGAATTCCTCGAGGTCAGCGGCAAGATTATGTGCAAGGCCTTCCCACTTTTGCTGGCAGGTACAACCTAGACCTGGTTTCGTAATTTGAATCCGAGGTCCATCAACGCTTTAACTCAACTCAGTCAAGCCTTCGCAACTCAATTCATCAGCGGTACCAACACAAGGAAGCACTCCACCCACCTGGCAGTAGTCAAGCAAAAATACGATGAATCGCTAAAGGATTACTTCACACGATTCAACGTCGCGGCAGTCCAAGTGGAGAATTTATCACAGAATGTACTGCTACACACGATGATCGGAGGATTCGGGATAGAAAATTCCTCTGGTCGGTTAGACAGAAGCCGCCCCAGTCAGTGGTTGAGTTCCTGGACCGAGCCTAGAAGCATATTAATGCAGAGGAGTTGGTTAACGCTCATGGGTTGTCCTCGAAGAGGAAGGACCAAAAGGAGGACTCCGGCTCAAAACGACACAAAAATGATCGAGGATCGCCCAACCAAGGCAAGTGCCCCCCGAGGAGCTAAAGCCTCAGCTAAAAGATTCGAGCGATACATACCACTAAATACGCCAGTCGAGAGGTGTACCTAGCGGTGAAAGATAAGCAAATATTCACTTGACCAAGGAAGATGAAGATGAGCCCAAATAGGAGGTCCAAGTCAAAGTATTATTTGTTCCACAAGGACCACGGTTATGACACCGCAGACTGCTACGATTTGAAGCAATAGATTGAAACCCTTATCCAACAGGGTTTCCTACGAGAGTATGTTGCCCAGCGTTAATACAACCAGAGGGCAGAAGCTCAGAACGATCCGTAGGAAGAGCAAGTTAACAATAACCCTATGGACGAAGTCCACATGATTTTTTACAGCCCCACTAGAGGGGACTCCGGCAATGTATAAAAAGCATATGCGTGACAAGTCCGAACATTCGAGTCGGGGCTCTCGGTTAATATTACGAGTCAACCTTTAAAGATGCCTAAGGTTGACTCCCGTGCAATCACTTTCACCGAGGAGGACGTACGCCCAGAGGATTCTCCGCCCCCATGATGATTCACTCGTGGTCTCCATGGTAGTCGCCAATAAGAAGTTGTTCAAGATTATGTTCGACACCGAAAGTTACAATAGACATTTTGTACGCCTCGACTTTAGAAAAAATGAAAATCGATCGGGCTCGACTCAGACCAGTCAAGATCATCCTAATCGGTTTCACAAGGGATAGCATTGTGCCAGACGAGGTCATAACCCTTCTAATCATAGTGGGGAATAATCGAACCAGAGACTAATCATGGTCGACTTCCTCGTCATCAATGCTTCGTTAGCCTACAACGCGATCCTCGTTCGTCCCTCCCTCTAAGCCCTCAAAGCGGCAATCTCCGTCTATCACCTGACGATGAAGTTCTTAACCGATGAAGATATTGGAGTGATCAAGGGTGACCAACAGGAGGTCCGGCGCTACTACGAATTGTCTTTGCATGAAAAATTTCAGGTTTCTTCAGTCACACGCACGACCTCGTTGGACCCTAGAGAAAATGCCATAAAGAGAGGCTCGACTGCCGAAGACCTGATCGAGATTCCACTTGTGGATGACGATGAAATTACATCGGTAGTCTAACATAACACCAACGCATACGCGTGTGGAAGCTAAAGAGTGGAGCAACTAGAATTATGGCTAAGTCCTAGAGGGGGGGTGATTAGGACCTTTTAAATTTTTGTTCACCTACTTACACAATTTTAACAATTTAAATTAAGTAAGCTAGAACACTTTAGCTTCCAAGCCTAAGTGGGTCTAATCATAAGACTAGCATATGGTTTAAACAATAAACAACCTAGTCTAAGCAAGCATAGATTAATAAATGATTAACTAATAAAGAACCTAATCTACGCAACTCAAGTAGACTTAAATGAGGATGGATCAATAAGCTCAAGTCTACTCAAGGAGTGAAAGTACATCTTGTGTGTGTGGATGTTCCTATCAAGTACTTAGCATACATTCCTAATTAAGCATTCATAATTAATCAATTAAATACAATGCATAATGAGAAATGTGCTCAAATACAATAAAAGATACAAGCATGTATAGTAGTTTGACTTCAGGTCTACTCCACTCTCGGTTCAAGTACTCAACCCCTTTGAGCACACTGGCATTCACTAGGGAGTTTAAATCTGGTTCCTCTCAACCAAGGTGTTTTAAATCAGATCCACCCAACCAGGGATTTTACAAGGTTCCTCCCAACCTACACGTTCACACCCGTGTTGATGGCTCCCCTTGGAGACTTGTTTAGGCCCATCAAACGTGCCAAGGAACGACAAACGTCCTTACATTTTAGGCTCAACTAATAAGCTAAGGATCGACAAACAACCCAAGATTGTGAGTTTAAAAAACAAACTTTACACTCAATTCCTCACAGGAAAAGAGTAGAATTAGACTCTTACAATTGACAGCTTACTTATCGGATTGAGCCCCTTTAATACGCCACTTCGGGTTGCTTGATCTCCGCTCTTTCGTGCTTCAATCAGTTACCCTTGTGCTCCCCTGATGTTGATGTCATTGTGTTGTCAATGCTCCAACTCCAATGATCAATCCCCTTATATATGCTCTTCTTGAGATGACCAAGGTGGATGGGAGGTAGGTTTGAGATCTCTACAACTAATGGGAATGGGTTGCCTAGAGAGTCTCACCTACAAAGATCTCAACATAGAGTATTAGTTAGGAATATCACTATCAAGCTCAATCCAATCTCTAGAGATCAAAAGAGGGACAAGTGCATCTTCATCTTAAGCTTTGAATGCTCCATTCTTATGATGAATCACAAGGAAGATCACTTGTTTAGGTTAGGAATAGAGCTCTTAATGATCTTCAATAATGGTGGCTTCTATCTCCTCAAAATCCCATCTATCAACTCAAAAATGAATCCCCCTCCTTTTATAAATTTTGTTCCAACGGTAAAAAAAGGGTAGATTCGCGTATCTCTGATTGATTAAAAAAAGGTTCGATGGATCGGAGGTCACTTCCGATTGATCGGAGACATGTTCGATTGATCAAAAATCTGTCCAGTGAGTTTTTCAAACTTTCTGAAAGAATTTTCGATTGATCGGAATCATGCTCTAATTGATCGGAAGGACCACATTCGATGGATCGAAAGTATGTCTGATGATCAAAAATCTATCCAGTGAGTTTTTCAAACTTGCTGGAACAAATTCTGATTGATCGGAACTTCTATTTGATTGATCAGAGTCCTATCGGAACCACTGTTCGATTGATCGGAGTTCAATAAAAAACTGTTGTTTGAGCTGAATTGTTTACAACAGCTTCCATCTCTTTAATTAGTCTAACTTATCATATTTTTCATAGGAGTTCTAAGACTAATGATGACGACTAAGGGTATTTCTAATTGGTCCAAGGCATCTAAGAGGTTTTGGGTGTTTTAGTTCAAAGGGTTAGGATCACTAAGGCATCTCATTTACCTGATCTTCTTCCTTTATGCTTCTTGTCCACTTGAATCTTCGGTCTTCAGCTTTCCAAGGCTCAACCGACATTACAACACATGGACTCACGTGATTGACAAATATGGTGCACTAGTATGCGATAGAAAAGTGCACTAACAGACAACCCTACCAAAATTGTTAAGGTCGAATCCTAACTTAGAGCCGAGCTCCATGATGGACTCTGCACGTTTCTGAAGCAGCACACCGATGTGTTCGCCTAGTCGCACAAAGAAATGCCCGAGATCAGTCCTGAGGTAATGGTCCATTGTCTAGACGTCGACCCGTCGCACAAACTCATTCAACAAAAGCGTCGTCTCTTCAACACAGAAAGGTACGCCGTGATTAATGAAGAAGTCAACAAGCTGCTTCAAGCCGACTTTATCCACGAGATACGGTACCTCGACTGGCTCGCCAAAGGACAGCTTTTATCTACCTCGAATAGATCAGTTCATTAACATTACATTAGGCTACGAGTTCCTTAGTTTCATGGATGTGTACTCCGTATATAACCAAATTTGGATGCACGCCCCAGATAAGTAGAAGACAGCCTTCATCATGGATCAGGGCCTTTACTACTACAAGGTGATGCCCTTTGGGCTTAAGAATGCAGGGGGCACCTATCAATGTCTAGTCAACAAGAATGTTCGCTAACCAGATCGACAAAACGATGGGGGTTTATGTGGACAACATGCTTGTTAAAAGTCTAAAGTTAGAGAACCACATAGCAAACCTTTGAGCTATGTTCAACATTTTGAGGAACCATCGGATGAAGCTCAACCCGAGCAATTGCGCCTTCAGGGTCGGATCGGGAAAATTTCTTGGCTTCATGGTACATTAGAGGGAAATCGAAGCAAACCCAGAAAAGATTTGAGCCTTGATTGAGATGGATTCACCTACCACTATGAAGGAAATCTAACGCCTCACAGGTCGGGTCGCACCTCTTAACCGGTTGATATCCAGGGCATCCCTTCTTCAAATAGTTACGAGGATGTAAGGATAAGGTCTGGACTAAGGAATGCGAGCAGGCCTTCCAGAAACTCAAGGTATACCTCGGATCTCCGCCTTTATTGTCCAAACCTACCCTGGGTGAAGAGTTGTTGTTATACTTAGCGGTCTCAGAAGTAGTTGTTAGTTCGGCTTTGATACGAGATGACTAAAAAATGCAACGGTGATCTATTATGTCAGCAAGGCCCTCCTCGATGCGGAGACGAGGTATCCATGTATCAAGAAGTTGGCCGTAACCTTAATCACCTCGGCTTGGTGTTTGAGGCCTTATTTTCAGGCACACCCGATAGTGGTATTGACAAATCATCCATTACGACAAGTCCTCAAAAAGGTCAGAGACATCGGGTCGACTCACGAAGTGGGCCATTGAGCTCGGCGAGTTTGACATCCAATATCGATCTCGTACCACCATCTAGGGACAAGTCGTCGCTGACTTCATTGTTGAATTTACTAGCACATCATATGCCCGACAGCTACCTAACGACCAAGAAGCACTAGACGTTCAGCCGATGAAAACTGAACAAGCCGAAAGCTAATCTGCATAGGATGCGACCGGGCCGATGTAGTCACTGCATGTGGATGGGTCCTCTAATCTACAAAGCAACATGGCAGGCCTCATCTTGGCCTCCCTGGACAGAGTGAAAGTCCAATACGCCTTAAGGTTTGGCTTTCGAGCCTCAAATAATGAAGCAGAGTATGAAGCTCTTCTAGCCGAGCTCCGCCTCACCTCTGCGAAAGGGATTCAGAGGTTAAAGATTCACAACGACTCACAACTTGTGGTCGGGCAAGTCACCATTAAGTACCTGGCAAAAGGGAAGAAGATGATCACATATCTGGCAAAAAATCCGGAGCTTCTCGCCTACTTCGAGCATTACGAGGTGGTGCGAATCTCAAGGACAGAAAACATAAATGCAGATTCCCTCGCAAAATTGGTGTTAGTAGTCAATGACAAACTTGCCATGACGGTCCCGATTGAATTCCTCCCCCATCGAAGCATAGCCCGCAAAGAAGCTAAAGAAGTATGCCCGGTGGTCGATGAGTCGACCTGACTGGACCCCATCGTCCGATACCTGGAAGATGGACAGCCGCCGGAGGACAAGAAAAAAGCTCGACAACTCCCATATAGTTCAACTCGGTATACGATGATTGAAAGTGTCCTTTATAAGAAAGGATTTTCTCTTCCTTGCTTCTGCTACCTAAAGCCAAACAAGGTTAAATACGTCCTCAGAGAAGTCCACTCCGACAATTGTGGTAACCATTCTGGAAGTCGGGCCCTTGCGCACAAAGTTATTCAGTAGGGGTATTATTGGCAAACCATTCAAAAGGACGCCCGAGAAATTATTAGGATGTGCGACAAGTGCCAGCGGTTTGCCCCAGTTCCCCATCTGCCGCTAGAAGAGCTCACCCATATGTTTGGCCTGTGGTCATTCGCACAATGGGGAGTCGACATCATCAGACCCCTTTCAATAAGCAAAGGACAGGTGAAATATGTAATCATCGTCGTTCATTACTTCACCAAGTGGCTGAAGCCAAGCCGTTGGCAACCATTACGGAGCGAAAGACGACTGATTCATTTGGAAGTCCATCGTATGTCGGTTCGGCATCCCTCAATTTTCACTAATAACGGACGCCAGTTCGACAATGTAAAGTTTTAAAAATTCAGCCAAAAGCTCAGTATAAAAAATGTTTATTCCTCTCCTCATCATCCACAAGCCAACGGTCAAGTCGAAGCCATCAACAAAATAATCAAAGGTAATATGAAGAAAAAAAACTCGAAGAATGCAAAGGAGCATGGATCAAGGATCTCCCTGAAGTATTATGGACTTATCGGACCACGGCTTGGTCAACTATAGGGGAGACACCGTTCTCCCTCGGATTCAGTGCATAGGTTGTGGCCCCAATCGAGATCGAAAGGCTGACTAACCAAAATGGTCGGTTCCAGCCAGAAGAAAATGAAGGACAGTTGTGGCTAGGCCTTGATTTATTAGAGGATGTAAGAGATACATCTCAAATGCGAGTTATATTATGCCAACAACAAGTGGTGAGGTATTACAACTCAAGGGTAAGAAATCGAAAGTTCATAGTAGGAGACTTTGTCCTCTAACAAGTCTCTAAAGAAACCAAAGAGAAGGCATCGGGAGCATTCAACTCAAACTAAGAGAGCCTGTACAAAATCACAAGCTCAGTTCAACTGGGAACCTACTGGCTAGAGGACATGTAGGGCCGATCTCTCCCTCATCCATAGAACATGGAGCATCTCAAAATCTACTACCCATGATCAGCTCAGTGAAGCACAACAAGTCTAAGGGTTCGACTATGGAAGCTTTGTAAGGCCAAAATAGCCAAATTTAATAAAGATGCTCCTCTATTAACTCTATTATGTTAAAACATACATAAAGAGCGTTCAAGCAAAGACCAACTGGCCTGAAACTTAACGTTCAGCGAGCCAAAGATCAATAACGATCAGAGCATATGCACCCAACCCTAGGGTGCATCCCGGCTATAGCGGAACATAACCTCATTAAGCCAAGATAACCTAAACGGGTCACCCCAGGCACAAGAACCTCTGGGCTCATTAGCTTAATACATTAATAAGATTTTATCTTGTATGTTTTGGTTGATCATTATTATTATTATGCTTGCGCTATCTTTGTTTGGTTATTATTATCGTGTTTATCTTGGAGGGATACACCTTACTATGATAGCGATTAACATTATCCAACCACAACTCAGATGATATAGGTAAAGATCCAGTAGGCGAACCAAGCTCTAAGATAAAGAGTGCAAAGGTTCAAGCCAATAGATGACGGATGACAAAGCCAGAGCGACTTAATGAAGACTTTACTTGTTTATGCAGTCTTAGGATAGTTTACTGTTTTCTACGAAACTGTAATAAGTCTTCCAGGTGAAGACAATGATTGAATATTTTCTTTGGTATGTTAAGGACATTTTGTTGGTAACTTAGTTTAGAAATTCATGAAATAAGATCAATTATCTTTCGTCACTAAGCTTGAATGCCACAAAGTAATAAATGTGTGAATGATTGGTAGAATGCAAAGGATATTGTCCTTGACACATTCTAGTTAATACCTGGGAACTCGACTCTTCGTGATATCCACGAGAGTCGAAATCTCGGGGCGTTACAATAGGTGTCCCTAGGTCCGATGCCATACTTCCACCTATAAAAGACCTAGGTCCCTCACCTCATGACATTATGACCCAAATGATGTGCAATGGGGAGAACCCTTAATGACTCAGGGGGAATACACTTCGGTCGTCCTATCATATTTTGCATATACTCTTCTTTACCAATGTATATCCAAGAAAGAGTAACAAGGCTGATCTCACAGAGTTCATGGTCACCATCCTATATCGAGTCAGTCAGGGCCAAAAGATATGCCTTCCCACAAGGATCATGAATGAACTTCAGTCTGTTATGCAGGTCTTTCGTTTTGTAATCTCATATGAAAATTGGCCAAGCGAATTGGGCTTGTTGATGCATCTGAGAAACCTATGCGCCCAAGCCTCATCAATCAAACATCAATTACAAAGATGAAGAATACCTAGGAGTAGCAACAATGATGACAACAACAACAGTGACGACAGCAGCAACAACCACGACATCACCAGCACTATCACCAGCAAGAGTAACAGGATTATCCAACTCCATCTAGTCCATCTCATTTGGCTATAGAGCCCTCATTTGAACCCCATTAGGAGAAGGAGAATGATCCCCGATGACATTCTGGATGCTTCTCAACGCCTATACACTCTTTCTCGAGGCGCCTCTCTACTACTCCATCTGATCATCTGAGCGGTTCTCTTCCTGCATACATCATCGAGCTACGTCAAACTCAAGCGCATATACTTCAGGCTCAGGATCAGCTGTTACAGGGACAGGTGCACCTCCTCCTCAAGCATCAGGCTCTAATGATGAGTATGACACTTTGAGGAGCGTATGGAGAGATGGGAGCACTTAGCTCATGGTGAGCATCCGCCACCAGATCTAGGTCATGGCTTTACAGACTGAGATTTGATTCCGCACGTCATTTGGCTAGGAGAGATTAGAGACAATTTCCTTTTGCTTTAATTTGGCGAGTCATGTGTCTGACCGTCTCAGTCAAAGGTATCTTTTTTATTAACCTGAAGATGTAGCGTGTAGAGTTATATATATGCTTGGTTGGGTCTGAGGATAGTGATATACTCTCTGTATGAGTTGGATTAATTTGATTTTGTATGGTTTGTGTTACGCTTTTTTAATATATATATATATATATATATATATATATATATATATATATATATATATATATATATATATATACTTACACATGTCTAGTAAAATATTATATGAGTCTTTGTGTATCATTGAAAATCCAGATTTTAGGAGGTTAGATGGCTTGGGCATTAAGCCCTTTTGACGCATATCCATGATTAATATTTTATAAACACGTGTTAAGATATTCTGGCCTTGATAGACATATTAGTGAGGAGGTTGGTTGATTGGATTCTGTGCCCTTTATACTTATTGTTTAAGTGTATATCATGTTTTGTCATTGTGAATATGCTTCAAAATCCTCAAGTACTTAATTGAATATCTCATAAACTTGTCTAATGTTGACATATTTTTTGCACTTAATATCTATCGTTCATTGATTAGCATTGTTGAGCCTATAGGTATATCTATTTAAGCATGCTAACCTTTGTCAATTACTGACAAAAAGGGGAAGAACATATCCCACCAAGAAGCCTTTATATCTTTTTGCAGGTCTTCTTAAGTGCAGGTTTTAAGGGGGAGCAATTGAAGCAAGTTTGAGTCTGTACATGTCATTTTGTAAAGATCAATTGTAACTCTGTAAAGACATGTTGTATGGTTGTAAATTTCTTTATGTTTTGGAATTGTCATGATATGGAGATCATGACCTGTCTAGTCTAGATGTTTTGTCATGCAATTGACAAATAGGGAGATTGTAAGTACATTGTATTTTATCGATTATAAGTGCATTGTATTTTATCAATTGTTGTGAAGTCTAGAAGAGTTAAGTCTTATGAGCCCCGACTCAAGAATGAAGACTCGAGACTTGAAGCTGAAGATGCTTGCCGTATGAAGGTTCCAAGCTACATCGAATCCCTAAGGTAAGCTTGTATATAGACAGTCCTTAGGATCCTAAAACAATGATTAGATGAATTAATAAACTAGGAAAACCTTAGACATTTGATTCGTGGCCTTTGGGTCGAGTTGATTAGGCTCTGAATGCTCTTGATCAAGTGTCAGGTCTCATGAAAAATAAAGAAAAATGTATAATTTCATTGTACTAAATATACGTTAAATATTGTAAGACCCGTACCCTTATTTGCCCTCCGTACGCTTATTTTTTCGGTGCCGGTACGTCCCGAACAGATCAGATTAGCGAGCCTTGATCGCGACCCTGTTTTAGTACCGCATCGACCCGAGACCTATACCCTGGCGACCGCGTAGGCGCTGCGATTCCAACGCCGCGCGGCACGCCCCATTGCGATACCCGGTGTGAAAGCTATGATCAATCGCGTAATCCGAGGTGGGCCGCGCAACGTGCGTGTGTCGTGAGCCTCACTTGCACAAATCCCAAGAATATGTCTAATCAATCTAATCCATCACCATCATTCTCACCATCACTCTACCCATACCCCTACTCTACACACCCCATACCCCCATCCCTCTCTCTCCTCCCAAAGTCAACTATAGCCTATACCTCCCACACCCCCTCCCATGCACCATCATCACTCCCCATGATTCCCTCTCTCTCTCTTCCCCCCATACAAGTGCATACGTAGGGGGAGAGGAGAGTTCCTTGCAAAAATTCTAGTGATTTGAGAGAGAGAGGAGAGAGAAAGAGAGAGATTTGAGAGGAGAGAGAGAGAAAGAAAGAGAGAGAAAGAGAGAGATTTGAGAGAAGTAGAGAGAGATTAGAGAGATTGAGGGTGTAGATCCTAGCTTGGAGGGCCCCAACCATCATCCGGACCGTCCGGATCGTCCGATCATCAACCCGATTCAATCCAACCGTCCATCATTTGAGGTGAGTGCAAGGGGCATAAACCCCCATTTTTCTTAATTTACTTCATTTTCTTTGTTTTCTTTTGGGCCCACCTTGTGATGGGCAGTTAGATGAATGGATTGGATCATCCATGAATGGGCCCCACCTTCCTATTAATAATAATAATAATAATAATAATAATAATAATAAAAAAAGAGGGAGAGAGGCTACCCGCTGGACAGCCAGCGTCCAGAGGACGCTGCTGCCCAGCAAGGGCAGCCCTTTGGGCGTTGAGCAGGCCCCACACGTGGGACCCACCTTGATGTATGCATGCAATCCACGCCGTCCATCTGTTTCTCCATCCCATTTTAGGGCAGGGATAAAAAAAAAAAGAAGATCTAGATCTCAGGTGGACCACACCATTGAAAACAGTGGGGCTGATGAAGCCTACTGTTGATACTTCTTAGGCCCACCGTGATGTTTGTGGACCACATCACCTGCCCAATATTGGGCTTGTTAGGACCCCAACGACCTGGGGAACATGATGGAGGGGGTGGATCGTCCCTAAGTGGGCCCCACATGAGATAACCACAGGAAAATAAAAAAAAAGAAACAAAAAAAAATTTATATAAAGTCACTAGACGTCCAGCGTCCGGACGTCTTGACGCTGGAACGTCCAGCGTCACCTTGGACGTTGTAAGGGGTCCCACCTTGATGTTTGTGTTCCATCCACGCCGTCCATCGGTTTTCCCAGATCATTTTATGGGCAGGGCCAAAATTTGAAACCGATCCAAATCTTAAGTGGACCGCACCGTTCAAAACAGTTGAAATAATGATTTCTACTGTCAGAAATTATTTGGCCCACCTTAATGTTTCTAGGCCGATTTGTATACCCAATATTGGGCTTGTTGGGTCCCCCATGAGATGGGGAACCTTTTGAACGGAGTGGATCAGTCCCATGTGGGCCCCACTTGATATGAACACAAGAAAAAAAAAAGAAAATAAGAAGAAGAGGCAGAGCCTGATGCTGGGCGTACCAGCGTCCAGGTACGCTGCTCGTGCCGGCTGGTGGCCAAGTCGTGGGTCCCACCACGATGCATGTGCTGTATCCACACCGTCCATCCAGTTGGGGAGATCATTTTAGGACATGACCCCAAGAATGAGTCAGATCCAAGTCTCGAGGGGGCCCCACCACAGAAAACAGTAAGGACAGTGACCCTACCATTGAAACCTTCTTATGGCCCACCATGATGTTTATTTGAGATCCAACCTGTTCATAAGTTCACACATGCATGAAGGAAGGGAGGGCAAAAGTATCGGCTTGATCGGAAACTCCTGTGGGCCCCACTTGTTGAGAGTATAAAAAATAATAATAATAATAATAAAATATATATTAAAATGCTGCTGCTGGACAGACAGCGTCCAGGGGACGCTGCTGCCCAGCAGCTTAAGCTACATGGGCATTGTCAATGGGCCCCACTCGCTGGGCCCACCTAGAATGTATGTGCCTTAGCTATTCCTCCCATATGTTTTTCCAAGCTCATTTTTAGTGGCTGAGCCCAAATTTTATTCATATCCAAACGGTTAGTGGGCCATGCCACGGGACAACAGTGGGAATGATGATCTCCACTGTTGAAAGCTCCTCCATTTTGCAATGATGTTTATTTGTTACCCAACCTATTCATAAGTGGCTGGGCCCAAAAATTTAAGCATATCCTAATGTCAAGTGGACCATGCCACAGTAGGGATAATGATTTCAAAGGTTGAACCCTTTTTAGGTTCTACAGTGATGTTTATTTGCCATCCAATCTGTTCATAAGATCACATGGATATGGATGAAGGAGAAAACACAAATATCTGCTTGATTCAAAACTTCTTGGAACCAGTTGGGTACCACGCTGCCCAGCAGGTGGCCCACCCTATGGGTCCCAACGTGATGTATTGGTTAGCTCCACCATGATGTATATGTCTTATCCATGCCGTACACGTATTTTGACGGCCTATCTTGTATATGTAGGCCCAAGTATGGGGCCGATGTGGTCTCAAGTGGGCTATGCCACGAAGACTTTTACATTTCCAATAGGACCTACAGTCCGGGTCCCACTCTCCATATATATATTGGGCCTTTTAAGGCCAATGTTACATGATATGTTTAGTAGCATGCTAGTATGATTAGCTTAATATGTCACACTGATAACATGCTTAGTATAATGAATACCATGCTCATTCATATGCTCATACGCATCATTTGTATGCCTGTTATGGATCATGATTAACCATAGCATATGCTAGTTGGCTTGTTATACTTAGGGGACCCGTGCGAGACAGGGTCGCCCCACATGATTGCGCAGTATGCGTGAGTTGGTGCATGATTTGAATTGTATGACTCATGCATTTCGCATTATGTATGTCACGATCGCTTTCACACCCTAGCAGCATCAGGGTGGTGGCCACCATAGTCACATCATGGTTGGCAGTATTGGACACCGGAAACTTGTTCTAGTACGTGGGCGCTATGGATGTCCTTGGGTGAAAGTCCCTAAACCCTGTGGTACCAATAGGATGCTCCAGCGTCGAGACCGAGTGGATAACATGAGCGCCCGTGTGGCAAATACCAGTAGGCCGCGTCTCCCACTGTGTCGAGGTCGGTTGGAAAGGGGTGTGACCTTATCCGCCCGGGTGAAGTGGGCTGTAAGCTAGGTCGAGTCTGACCAGCTCATGGAATGGGTCCGCTATCGGCGAGACGGGTGGGCATTGGCATACCACTGACGAGGCGGATAGTGAGGTCTTTTCTACTCGCTTGGTTACGCGCGCGATGTGCGGCGGCCAATATTAGAGTATACTAGACCCCGGTGATGTCCCAGATGATAACTATTTTGATATGTGGATCAGTTGAGGATTGACGTGTTTGCATTGCATCTCTAGCATGTAACACTCGGCCATGTAGGCCCTTGCATCGCATAGCCTTGGGATGGCTGACAGCATTCATGAACTTAATAACTTAGCCCTCTACTACTTTCGCTTACTCTGATATCTGTATACTTGTCATATACATCACACACGCACACACGCACTCTACTGGGCTTCGTAGGAAGCTCATGCGCGTTTGTTTACACTGCAGGTACTAGAGCCTATCAGCAGCGTTGAGCGCGGTTCATGTACCTGATATTTTGGACTTCTGATTCATGTTGTATTTCCCTTTCTAGTACTGTACTCAACAAACTTATTAGTGGATATTTGATGATGTTTTATGGTTTTGATTATGCTCCTGTACAAAAAAAAATTTACCCTGAAAATCCTCCTGGTAGGATCCTAGGATCGGAACCTAGCACATGAGAGCTAGAAGCCGAGAATGGGGTACTACGGAGGCTATTGGCACCAAGGTCGGTGATCGGAAATTTAGTGAGCCCGGTCCCCGGGTTTGGGGCGCGACAAATAAGCCTTCTAGATCAAGAAAATAGGTGTTAGAGACTGGTCACACAGACTGGGCGACCAGTCACTTGAGCATCAAACAGGTCAGTAAGTGACCCCTTGAAAGAGATCAGTCGCAAGTCCCCTTGCCACCGGTCTCTTCAACGTATTTCAAGTCAGCAAGCACTTCTGAAAAACCCTTTTAGCTGGCCTATTTTGAGACAATTCGTAGTCCACTTGAGACTGGTCGCTGACACCCCTGGCGACCAATCGCAGAGGGTTAAGTGATTGGTCACTAGGGCCTCGCGACAGGTTTCTAGCTAGCCATTTTATTACCATTTTCTGCCCGTTTCTTTACAACTATAAGAGCATTTTCTGAGGTACCTCAAATACACCCAAGTAAAGCATTGTGAGGGTATTCTTACTTAAATCACAAGCCTCCTTGCTCATTATTGTCTTAAGTTCATTTTTCAAACAAATTGTTTATGGCACTTCATTTAGTAGTCAAAGCTCGGTTTGAACAATGAATTCAAGTAAAGTATTAATGGCTGACCTAATCATATTAGTCAAATCTTTTGGTCATTAATAGCTAATAAATGCTTAGATTTGGTGGTTCCAATATTTACCATTGTATTGAATAGGAAAAAGGAACACCAATACCTCTCCCAACTACCCGGCATTAGATAAGCATCTCATCTTGGATCGGTAGCTGATCTTGGGAGCTTGAAGAGGAGTTGAAGCACATTGCAGCTAAAGCTACTCCTTCGCACTAAATCGGAGCTCACAACTAGGTAAGTCTAGTCCTTTTGGATTCTATTTAATCATCTCTTTGTGAGATTGGGGTCAAGAGATTGCGACCCAATCTTGAGATTTCGTCCTTGGATTGGGACCTCCGGCGAAAGTGTACGTGGCTGTCCTTGGATTATGATCGATAAGAGTTTGAGATCCAAACTCAGCAAGTCCTTGGATAGGGTCATCGATAGATGATAAACGCGGTCCTAGAGTATAGGATGTAAAGGTTGATGGTTAACCTGATTTAAAACCACGAGCATAATAAAATTTGGTGTACTTAAAGAGAAGTGTGGCAATCGGAAGTGGAGTAGAACCAAAGTTGAACCACTATATATCGTTGTGTATTGTGATTGCTTGTTTATCTTTATTTAAGCTTACTTGTTGAATGATTCTAATGTAGATAAACATGCCTTAAATGTGTTTAATACAATGCTAAAAATAATTGCAATATAAATCCATGAGCCTTATGATACTTTAGTATATTCTTGATTGCTCATTTACACAAGCTTGTTAATTTCAATGTTCAAATTTTTTTAGTTGGCTTAATTTTTTTATAAAGTCATATTCACCCCCTCTAGGACATTAACTATATCTCTAAGTCTCTCTACTAGTAGTAAAACTGCAATTTCATACATTACATCTGACTAAGTCTTCTTTTCTTTGAAAATTCAGCACGTGAGTACTACAACTAAAATTATGAAGGAACAAATACAGATAAGTTTTTTTTTATACCATGTGACTCAATCGCTTACGCCAAATTGTAGTAGAGTGGCATAATGTTAACAATAATAACATAACCAATGAAGTATCTTTGACGAGCCAATATAGTCCGCCTGTTAACTTTCCCTCTACAACTGCCACCTCCTCTTTTATAATCTTCAATTGACCATTTTCACTAAAAAATTTATAATCATCTTTATCAAATTTTTTCAATCATGAAAAATTATTCCGCAGGTTCAGTATGTGTTACACATTCAAAATTGTATGCGTTGTAATATCAAACATAATAATTCTAGCATCCACAAACCCTACAATTTTACACGTGCTATTATCTCTCATATAATTATATCTCCATCACATAACTGATAAGTTAAAATGATCTATATGTGGTGTCATATGAAACAAAGTACTGTTTGAATCCAAAATTCATTGATGGTTCAAATTCTCATGTGAAATCATATACAATAACACTTCCTGATCATCCTCAGATGAATTGCCTTCTTAATTAGGTTTTCTTGAAAATTATTTAAATGCAATACCTAATCATGTGAATTAGATTTAAAATTTTCTTAATTTACTTTCATGATTTTATAATTTTTAAGTGAACGTTCTTTCTATAATTCCAACACTTTCTTGTTTTATGCCCTCTTGACTTAGATATAGTCTGATCTCTCATGTTCGTACATCGCATAGTAAATATTTCTCTGACCATCATAGCATTACAAGAAGATCCCTAAAGTATTTTTCTATAGAATTCTTCAATAAGAAATATAGATATGCTTACTCTATATTGAGATGAAGACCGCTTTTGAGACTAATAACCAAACCATTCCATAAATCTGACATCGAATAAAGTAAAAGTGCAACATTTTTCATTATCAATATTGACGTTAACCATCAGATTCTATTAATCAGGATATTAAACCCATTCAAGTATTCTTGCAAAGAGGACATTTCCTTCATCGTCAAGTTGTACAGTTCTGATTGGAGAAAAGACTTTTCTCACATTAATTTTTCTTCATATTGTTTTACAATTTGATCAAATATATTAAATAAAATCGACTCATCCAATACAACTACAATATCCATCATGCCTAACTGATTTTCTCTTCAATCTCATCTTTCTTCTCTATATATTCCTTTTATTTTCCTTCGATTACAATTTCACGACCTTTCTTCACTAGCATTGCATTCATCATTAATTTCTACAATACATAATTGAATCTGTCAAACTGTAGAATATTAAATATGATAGAAATCAATTCATCCATATAAATATAATTATAAGGAGAACGTTAATACCAATCTTATGCTAAAAGGCTTCTTGACCTCTAGCTCTAATACTAATTGTTATGGAAAAACACCCTCACACATTTAATGTAAGAAAAAAAAAATTACAAAAAAAAAGAGCCAAACTAAGGCCTAAATAAGAAGAAGAAAAGGAGGAGGAGGAGGAGGAGACAAAAAAATATAAAGATTTATATAGTTTATCTACTTCCACTGGACAATAATACAAAGCTCTTTTTCTTCACAGAAATAAGAGAAAACAAATGTATAAGGCTTACCTCTCTCTCCCTTTCTTTTATAGAATAAGGAATCTCTCACTAAGTGTTCATTTGGGAGAATAGGTAATTAAATTACGATGGCTGTTTGGATACCTACATTTGCTTGTAAAGGATTTACAGGCTGTAAACTGTTGAGCTTTAAATTATACATATTCTAACCCCAATTCATCATACAATATGCATGATTTTTAAGCTTAAAGACTCATCTAATAAGTGTTTTTATAAATGTAAGAATGAGAGAGAGACTTCACTATTTTGGTGCTAAAAGACCACTCTAATATACATTAAAGATCAAAGAAAGGAAGGTCAAAGAAATGGAGGAAAGAGGTGAAGAGAGAAGAGAAGGGAAGAAGTGAAGAAACAGCCCAAGCTAAGGCCAAACCGGTCATAACTAATCTGCCAAACCTTGCTGCCCCCTTCATATGCTGCTAGACAAGACCCATGTGGGTCCGACTAGTCATGACTGGTCAGCCATACGCAGACAACAAAATTGCAAAATTTGCAACTTTGTAATTTTAAAAAATTGGGTTTCCAAAGTGCTGAATGACTCTCCGATTTCTCAATTCTTCCAAGTCGATGGTGGATCTAAGCTATAAAAGAACTCCTCCACCCTCTTCATAAAGCATCTAGCAACGTAGGGAGTAAAGAAATTAAGACCTAGAGGCTTCCTAGCTTCTTAAAACTAGTTCTTCTTCTTAAAGTTCTAGTTCTAGTTTTCTGTTTAATGCTTTCTTTTAGTTAACTCTCAGCTAGAGCTGAGAGGTGAATCTTCTTAGTTTTTAATCATGCTTTGATACGTTGATTTCGAATTATGTTTAATGTTTGAATGATTCATTATGGTTTGATTAAAGTTGATAGTTTTAGATAATTTAGAGAGTTTGTGTGCCAAGTACATGAGTTCTTGTTAGATTTTTTAGATTAATCAGAGTAGCTTATGGGTTATTGATTGATGGAAGCTTTTGATTCGAGTTGTCCATGATTCAAAACAGTGGAATCTCTATTAAAACTATGATGAAAAATTCATGTATCTTGCGTAAAATTTGATATAGTTAGTGTTGTTTATTAAAGTTGGTTTAATTGGAGTTCAAATCATTAGTCGTAGTCAAGTCTAGTGACAGGATTTGATGAAAGCTATGGTTGTGAATCTCAACTAGATTGGAAAGAGGCTTGCTTATACAATTGAGTGTGCCCAAGGCCTGAGCTTTATTAAGGGAATCAAATCAGTAAACATCCATCTATTTCAGATTATTTATGTGCTTTGATTATTATATCTCCCGAATGGATAGAGACAAAAATTTGATTCCAGTTGTGTTTTGAATCGAATCAATGGATTGAGCATAATTAAGACTATAAGTGGATCTTCGATGCTCTAGTTTCTCAAATATCAGATTTTCCTATTTTATATTAAAAATCGATTTTCTAAACCTTTTATATTCAAGTTATTAGAGTAGTTTGAATTCATTTACCTCTTCCCTATGAATCAACCTCGGTCTCATCGAGAATTATTACTACATTGCAGCATTGTACTTGAGGCAAGTGAACATAAACACATTACAATTTTAGCTGTAATATAAAACTTGGTAATTTCAAATTACAGGTAAAGTCTCTTTACAGCTAAAAAAATATTATATATAGACAATGATTGATACACACTTGTGATATGTAGGGCCCACCATAATCTGTATGATACATCCAATCTATCCATCATGTGCTTCCCTTGATGCTCTTTTATGGCATCCAAAACAACTTGATTAATCATCAAATGGAAGATATGAGAGGGAAGTATAGGATGTCTACCATTAAAAGCATTCATATTGCATTAGGGGTCCATTATAATGGATGGAGGACATATAATTCATTCAGTGCATGCATGCTTTGATGCTCTCTTACGGCCCAAAAAAATAAAGTCATTTTCATGTGATTTGCTTATTTCTACGGAATTTACCGCCACATGCTTGATGCGGTGTGAATGCTTACTTTATACACTGGAAACACTTTACAAGTTAGACAAACACATAATCTATTTACCTATAAATAGATTACCACTTAAAAGCCAAACAAAATATCATAGTATTTAAATAGTATATATTTGAAACTCTTTTTTAATATTTTAAGGTATACAGTATTTAAAACTTAAAAACTTTTTAGGCATCCAAACGATTCCTAAGAAAATCATCAGGCTTGTTTGGATGGAAGGAATCCACTTATAATTGGGTAATGAAATCACTACCACAGTAGTCCAAAGAAAAGTCATATGCTATACCAATATTACCCTATAACTTTAAAATTTTAATATGCATGTAATGTACTCACCTGATTAGATACATGTAAATATAACTTGCCTAACATGTATTATATCCACACCATCCATCCATTTTACAACATCATTTTAGGGCATGACCCCAAATATCAACTTCATTCAACACTTATGTGGGTTGAAGGAGTTTTTAATGGCAGGCATTCAATGCTGATTGTTTCTGTGGTGTGGTTAATTTTTACTTTGGATGTGGCTCTTTTTGTATCTTTCCATAAAATGATCTTGCAAGATGAATGGATGGGGTGGATATAACACATGCATCATGGTGGGGCCACGAAGATATACCATGTCAACTCTCCTCCGCCCATCAAAGTTCATGGGATTCCAGAGTAATGATTAAACTTCTACATTGCACTACTATGAAACTTGATCATCTAAAGAAGCCCATAGAAACATTGGAAGTACTTTACAAGTTAGCCAAACACAACCTATTTACCTAAAAACAAAATACCACTAAAAAGCCAAATAAAATATCATAGCATGTAGACTGTATATATCTGAAACTCTATTTTGAATGTTGTAAGACAAAGTATTTACAACTTATAACTTTTTAGGCATCCAAATGGTTCCTAAGAAAATCATTATCTCTCCACGTGTATTTTCTTTTCATAGACAACATACCCATAAACAAAACATGTTTCAAAAGCCAAAAGAAATTAGACTTCACCGTGCACGCCGAACAAAACAGGAGGAGAAGTTTTCGTTTTAAAAATGTATTTTTTTATGTACACCCAAACGCACCACGGTGAAGAGTCACGGCCTCAACAGGCTAATCAAACTGGATAGTGCAAATAGCGGTTCTCAAGGAAAAAGAAAAGATGAAAAAATCACAAAAAGACAATTTTATTAACCTTTTACTCGATATTCTTGGAAAGTACGCACCTTGCGTATCAAAGAGAATCATGGGGGTACCCACTGATTTTGGCATTGTATTCCTTCCACTCCATTTCTTCTCTAAGAACCAAGCACATAGCTCACAACTCATAAAATTAGGAATATTTCGTTCAATCCGAACCGTTCATCAGGTAGGCCACCCCCTAAAGGCCGTTAATAAATATTTGTGGGAGCTATGTATCTCTAGAGGTTTGATAGTTCCACGGACATGTACAAATGCAAATATGAAACACCTGTGTGAGTCATGAGCTTTTACCACTGTGGCTGATCACCTGATGGATGGAAAGCTCAGATCTCACACATGTGGCACATTATGACACACGTTCGTGGAATTAGCAAACCACATTCTTCTTACCACTATTTTGGCGCCCCCAGTTCGTTTCCACACGTGGCAAGATGGATGGATGAGATCAAAAACCATTTTAATTAGTGGATGGGACTTGATCCCACAATTAGATTTTTGGGACCATCCATCATTTGCGCCCTCCTGATGTTCTCCTCAGTCCCCCCAAAATCAGGAAAATTCAAAACTCAGGTGGACCACACCATTGGGAACAGCTGGGATTAGGCTGCCCACCATTCAAAACCTTCCAAATTGTATGTACGGCCACCATGTTTCTTATGAGCTATTTAATTCATTTAAAAAATGCATCTGACTCGGATGAATAGACACCCACAAATCAGGCCATTTCATAACTAAGGTGGTCCGTAATAGGTGGTTTTAAATGTTTTAGGCATGGTGTAGTCACCTGACTTTTTGGTACGACACACTAGATTAGGAAATGATAATGGAGCGTGCCTGACAAATCCATTGGATGTCATTAAAACATCGAGTCTGGATCTTCTGCTCACCCTCAACAGGATTTTCCTGTTTGCTTAGGACCTGATTAAGTCCAGCTAAGCACTTACATTGTCAGTCCTGTTGCATTTAATGCAGTCAGTGACGACATTTGCTGAGCTGACCAATCAAGCCTCCTCAAACAGAAAAATCCTGCCGAGGGTGAGCAGACTATCTGGATTCTAAAGCATCATGGTTACCCAAATGTTAATCCTCTCTTAGAAAGAGGTTTGTACTAGATCAAACATTAAGACATTGATTGGCACTACTCCTTGGACCGAGCTCCTCCACCCTTGATTATAACGATCATTGATCAGACAAGAAGTCCCAATATTCAGAGATGAAGTTCAAATACATACTCAACTGGATAACTTTCATACATGTTTTGTATGAATAATTTTTTAAAGTAGTCTACCTTCCAATCAAATTCTACCATATTTATCCATGTGCCCTACCATCCAATCAAATTTTGTCATGTCTATCCATGTATCGGCCATCTTTAACAATAACCCACCACGTCATGGAGAGAGAGAGCTTAGTAGAGGCAGGGGTAGGACCCAATCCATGTCCCTAAGGAAAGGTGTTTAATTACTTTTCAATGGGGACCATGAGCTAGGGCTGGCATGTCACCTCATGCCCACATGTGAATGCCATACATGTGCATGGCGACAAGTGGATGACACTTCGTGATTACAGGTGGGTGCTCAGCCCGACAACTTTCTTGTAATATCCCTAGTATATGTAGGAATCCATTGTTACTCTAGGCTCTATGAGGCCACCATGATGTCTCCATCCATTGCACCTGTAGATGTTAGTTAGGATACGATCTCAAAAAATTAGGAAGATTCAAAACTCACATGGGCCATACCTCAAGAACCAGTATGGATTAAATGTCCACCGTTGAAACCTTCTTAAGATAGATGGAAGTTTTGGATCAGACTAATATTTGCTTATAACCTTCATCCAGGTGGGAATCATCTTATGATAAACATCAGGGTAGGCCCCAGAAAGGTTTCTACGGGGATGTTCTCCGCTCCTTCTGTGTGGCCCACTTGACTTTTGGATCTGCCCCATGTTCGGGTTCATGACCGAGTAGATGTTACACTGACATTGCAGTGGGCCCCACAGAGTTTAGTGGTTACTGACAAAAGTGTTCCACTGATCCCACGCTTATTAGCATGATATGTGATAAATTTGGTTCATTTGACTATTATAAAACCAACTTAGAGGGTTAACAAATTCAAGTGAGTGGTGTAGCACTAATTCATTATGCTCTACACCTGTGAAATGATACATTAGGCTAGAGGTTTGCAGTGGGATATCTCCATTAGTAATGTAGCCATTGGATCTGTGATGATGTTCAGTGATCCAAACCATTCAGACCATGAACCTCACTCTCAATGGAGGATATCTAGTAATGAAAGCCTAGATTAGAATACTTTGGCACCTTGATTATTTAAATTTTTTCTTCGGTTGAATATGGACCATCCCCTTGACTGCAGCTTTGTCGGCTATTGATTTGAACGTCTTGAACTTTTCAATCTTGGAGATTTTTTATGCAGTTATCCTTATCAATGTATTTCATCAGATCAACGGCTAGGATCACTGAATGTGACCCCAGATCCAATGGCTATAATCCGACGTATTGTAAAATAATAAGTAGGGATGTATTGTAGCAAACCTCTTGAGGCTGTCGTAGGACTTAAAGGTGCCACTAAAAGCTACTTCCATGCATACAAATAAAAGAGCTTTGCTAAGCACACACGTAAGGGCAACAAAGTTCGTGTATACACACATGTGCCAGTATGGCACATACGTGCAAGATCTAATCCACCCATCAGCATGAGGGCCCAATATTAGAAACAGGTGGATGGGCTAGAAAAGTTCAGACGTTTGTTTCAAAAATTGCAGCCCACCTGACCAGTGGATTAACTTGGATCATGGATTAGGGCATCAGACCGTTCTGATGGATGGATTAGATCCTGGATCTATCGTACCATGCAGCACACATGTGTGGCATGTACATGACGTTTATTGCACACGCGTGTGGGCTTAGCAAAGCTCTAAATAAAGAGTAGAGAAGTATAGGGGCCTCTCTCTTTTATTTTTCTTTTTGGGAGTAAGTGAAAGATATGTGATCCACCGTTACAAGCTTCATGTTGTTGGGTCCCTTTCTGGTTGGGGTGGTGGGCCCCCTCATGTTGGCAGTCCCTCATAGATAGTCTAATCTTCACGTTGTATGAGGGACGTGCGGTCCCTCATAGATAGTCTATCTCCTGTTTTGTAGCACTCCATTTGGATCTTCCCATTATTTTATTTATTTATTTTTATTTTTTATTAGAAACACAAAAGCAGAGAGAGGGTACAACGGCGGCCCGCCAGGCCCGATGAGTCTGGCCCAGCATTAGACTGGGTTTGGACCTATTGGCTTGACCCGTTGATCAGGTTCGGACCTAGCATGGACTACCCAATCGATCTTTGTGCTGGGCGTGAGCTTAGGTCATTTTAGTCTGAATAGGTTTGGTTAAACACGAAACTCACTGATGGTTTTGTTTCTCTGATCGACCCTCTAGTAGTGAAACCCAGCTATAAGTGTAAATGGGTTACGCTCATTGCTGTTCTCTGGAATGGCCCTTTGCTGGGTTTGGGCCTTTGCAAGAATGGCTGGATCAGTCTTTGGCATAGGTCATTTTAGCCTGAATAGGCCCACCATCTTCATGTGTAAATGTGTTACATTCTAGGTATGTACTACTGCACTAATCATTCATTAGGTAACATAAGGCATCTAGAGCGTAGACCCTGGTTTCCAGCTTTTAAAATGTCAATTTCTTTTTACACATGTGCCCACCTGATCAAGGCGATGACTAACGAATATTTATTGAGGAAAATAGGGGATTTGATCTATTCGCAATGCCTCATTGAGCCAGGTTGAACCAATTTTTTTACAGTTCGTGCTTGGGTGTGCTGTGCTTGCCCCATTCTAGGGTTGCCATTGCCACCCCTAATAACTAGCACTATTTCTACAACCTGCCAAAGCAGGGGTGGAAATGAGTTGGGTTGGACTGCAGGTCAATTGGCCCCACCTGCTTCTGAGGTAGCTTTGAGCCAAGCTAAATGGGTGGTGGGTCATGCTCATGTTAGAAAACCGTGGCCCATTTAAGCAAATGGGTTTTGCTGAGGTTGAACCATTCCTAACCCAACCGGCCCATATAGCTTATAAAGAGGGTGGGCTAGATAATCCAACCTGAAACAAATTAATGGGCAATATATACATACAAATGATGTGTTCTTTCCAGGTAGGTTTGGTTCCGTTGAGCCTGACTTGGTTACAGTTAAATAGATCAGATGAGGTTGAGCTTGGGTTCAGGTTTAGGCAGGAATTGTTGAGCCATTAAGTAAATGGGGCTCAGGGGACTGATCTGACATGAACTCGATGCATTGCCACTTCTACTCCTAAGTATCTAAAGCATCCAACAACAACAACAAATGACGCTGGCAAAAGACAAACACCCTTACACGTTAGGAAAAGACCAAAAACTCTGAAATGAGGAAAGACATCAAACAGTGGTAAAAAGGAATTTCATGACTTTCGGTGGGAACAAGCAAAAACGTACTAGCTGAAAAACTGGCTAAATAAGTTTTCGGGCCTAGCTTAAAACGTAAATGGAAGTTTGTGTTCCTCTGCATTTGGAAACTTCATTACTACATAAATAGAATTTGGAATCCTAAGGTTATGTAGGAGAATAGTTGTGTTCCAACGTTGTCGCTTTGAATTTGTGAGTTGAAACATGCATGTGTTTCTTATTGATTAGAGTTATTAATGCGTACTTGCGTGCAGCCTCAGAAGATTGTGCTGACACAGTCATTCTTTATACTATTATTGTGATGAGCATATGAGGCCAACATCACTCTAGCTATACATGAGAAATAAGCAACTTTCCTAAATTTGTTGAGACTAGAGATATCAGTCACTGAGTGATCACTTATCTTTCAAACTATGTCCATTGCTACCTACTCTGTGCAGAGAACATATCAAAACCCCAAGCTAGTAATATTAGACCCTAAAAAGCTGAAGTAATCCCTTTGACTGCTAAAGCTATCACAGTATAGCATAAGCATAGTATCATGCATCTCATGATAGCTAAGCTTTGCTTTAAAATCAAGGGTTATTTCTCTAGAATGTAATTAAGGGTGGTGATATATCACACCCCAAATGCACACGAATCTTGAGAAATAAAATCGCCCTTGGTGAGCTTGTCTCTTGCATGTCGATCAATGCTTCATAAACGATTGAAAGGCTCTGAATCATTAGTTCCGCATACTTGTACCAAAATCGAGTTAACAAATATCAAGAAGTACCTGCTAAATCCGTTAGCACTAGCACCAGCTAGCCCTAAAAAGCTATTGTTATTCTACACCTCAGTTTCGGTGAACAAGGTCAGATGCATCATAAGTCAACACTACGACATAGGAAGAAAAGATCAAACAATTTACAACTAGGGCAGAGCTTCACCAACTATAAGACCAAATACTCAACAATTGAGAAGACCTGCCTCTCTTTCATTTATTTATTTATTAATTATTTCCCACTGCAAAATCATTTCCTCCCAAGGGTGATGTCAAAAAATCATTCACAATCATTTTCAGAATGGTGCTGACTCATTCTCCTCACATGTGAGGTATATCAAGTGTATGGACCAGCCCTTTAGAATCACACTGATTGAGCAAATCCTAAATCATCAAAATAGACGGTATCAAGAAAACAAGTAAATGGTCCAAATTCAAGGACAAATTACATGGTAATGATCCATCCACTCAGTGTTGCTTCTGGGCTATAATCCATTCAAGATTAACTCAATGGTTTTGGTGGTCTGGACTTTTGTACAACTATGCCAGGTGTATGGTAGAAGGAATGGTACCATTTTAAAATGGTGATGAAATATCTCTGTCTACCCTCTTAGAATCATGGGTACTCAGTTCTACCGTTTTAAGAAATCCAGAGGATTGGTCCGTGATGTACAACTATAGATGGACCATGCCTTTAAGGGCCCGTTTGGATTGTAAGTTACTTAAGATAAGCTACTTATCAAATAAGTTACTTATCTTGGTTTTTACTTATTAAGCAAATAAGTATGTTTGGTAAACAACATACTTGTCAGCCAATAAGTAAATAAGTATGTTTGGTAATAACACATTGATAAGTAACCTTTCGAAAGAAAATTTCAAATCTACATATAATAAGCAACATATTGACATGAAAAGAAAAAGCTAAGCATTGAGGCAGTTTTCCTAACAGCTTTTCTAATCCCACGTGCGTGCAATAAAGCTCATGTACATGCCATGCATGTGCTAGCATAGCACGATTGGTCCGAGATACATTCCATCCATCAGAATGGGACCACTATATGGATGCCCTGGCAAAAGAATCAGGTCAATCCACTGGTCAGGTGGGCCACAGTCTGCAAAACAAATATACTGCTCTGGAAGACTTGGCTGAAGTTTTCTAACCCATTCACTTGTTTCCAATAGTCGGTCCACATGGTCAGTGGACTAGAACCATTTTTGGGAAAGATGTAGAAGATCAGATCAACCTGATTGGTGGATTGGATCTTGCGCCAATTAATGTAGGGCCCATCTTTGATGTGGGCCGCCCACTGTGTGAGCCCCACCTTTGATGGGATAGTCCATCATGTGGGGCCTCCTTTGATATGGATGGTATGAGAGAGCAGTAATTGAGTGAACCATGTGAGAACTTTGATATGTAGCGTGACCTGAGAGAGATAAGTAGAAAAGCCAAATTGGAGGGTGGTTAATTAACACCAACCCCCCCCCCCCCCCCCCCCCCCCCCAAAAAAAAAAAAAAGAGGGAGCAAAAGCATGACATGAGAGAGATGAGTAGAAAAGTCAAAAGTCAAAAAGCTAAAATAAAAAAACTTCTTAATAAGTAATTTTTAAGAGAAGTTACTTTTCAATTATACTTACCAAACGAACTTAAGGGCCAAAAGTAACTTGACGTCTTAAGTTCAGTCGAAAAGTAACTTACTTGGTAGTATCCAAACGGGCCCTAAAAGAGAACTGGGTTGTCTGCATTGCAAGAGCAGAATAGTACATTTTCAGACGCAAAAAAAAAAAAAAAAAATAACTGATGCAGACACCTGCATCAAAAAGGTTCCCACACACAGCTCAGAGACTCATTACTCATTTTTAAATCTGAGGGATTCTTGACTCATGGGCATGCAATGTGAGGCCCATCATATCAAAGGCTGCAGAGGGCATATCCTTGTAATTATTTTTGCTGGCTCCAATATCATTTCCTGGATGAATCATGTGACCCTTGAGCAGAGGATAAGAAGTACCCTGCCCCTTGCCACTGTCAATTTGTACAAGTGGGCCCATTGGTCGGACCATTGATATGATAGGCTCCGCAGTGAACTGGGAGGACGGTGGAGAAGAAACATTTGAATTTGAAAAGGAATGATATGGATCGACATCTTTCTTCAATAAATCCTTCTTTTCATATCTAAAGACGATAGATGATATTACATAATCTCCTAATATTAAGATTATTGTAGTTACGTTTACTTTACTGGTATAAGAGCCTAATTCACCAAGAAAGAATTGAAGATAGTTTGGATGATTCATTCGGATCAATCATCTATCCAAGTCAGCTCAAGTCCTATCAATGGTTTGGATCGTCGAGCCATTGGCGGCACTTGTACAAACAGAAGGCTCAAGTATAATGCACATATCCATTGTCCTATAACGGCTCATGAAACCATTCGGTCTTCAAGGAAAACTGTCAATCTTATAATGTACCAACAGAGACGCCTGCACGACCAAAGGGTGAGTCACCAGCTTTTCATAATGAGGGAGTTAGATTAGCAAGGCTCTGTCATCCATACTCAAGGCATCTTTACCCAACCTGACTGATGCTGGGTAATTCACAATTCAAATTCCAAGCCACATTATCGAGCATGGTATGTACATGTAGGTTTGTTCAAATACATCCCGGCACATTACAATGATATTTTGGGTCTCTAGCTGTTGAATCTGGCGTTTTTTCATCAGCCCAAACTGTTTATCTGATAGGGCCCCCTTGGGGATGCCCCTAAAAACTCTGGGACGAATAATTAGGTTCATGTTCAAAGAAAATTAGCTAAACTGTCAACGGGTTGAAGTAATCTAATTGAGAGCTTTTATTTGTTGCCTTTCCACCATTTGAAGTGAGACTCGTCATATAAACAACTTGGATCAATGGAAGATGAACCAGATTTGAAGGCTAAAGTCCCAACACATCATATTGCAATACGTCAGCATGCATTCAAGCAAACCTCATGGGCATACTCGAATTGCTGTGAAGCCTTGAATCAGTACATTAAAGATCAAATGGAGGGAGTTAGGGACTGAATAAAGGGAAAAAGATCAAAAGGAGGTTACCTATCAAATGGCATCAAAGAATAATAAAAAGGGCTCAAATCTACGATGATGAACCCATGTCAGTTTTTACTCCATATTTTGAGAACACGCCTGTCAGAACAGCCCTCTCCTTGATCTTCAATCTATAAAAGAACAAAAACAACCGAAAGGTAAGTATAAATTGATAGGCACTGGAGAACAGGGCTGCAACTTGGGTTCGAGTTGACTGACCTAACCCGTGTTCAGGTTGGTTTGGTAGTGTTATCAGGGAGCTCAGGTTCGGTTAGGGTTGGAGAACTCCAACGGTCCAACCCAATGGGTTGAGCAAATTCAGGTCAGGTTAGGTTAGGTTGGGAATAATCACATATATTTGGGTCGGGTAGGATGGGGATGGGTCAAGTTTGGTCGTGTTCGGTTGGTTTAGAGTTGAGTATGGAGGACTTTCAGTTTGGTTCAGATTGGCAACCTTGGATGAAATTCAGGTCTGGTCGGGTTGTGGGTTAGGTCTCTTGAGGTCATGTTGGGCTCGGGTTGATTCTCAACCCAACCCAACTCGCCCAAGTTGCACCCTAGTGGAGAACATGAACCTCAACAGGTGGGTGGGTGGGTGGGTGCGTGTGTGCATGCCTACCTCTTGGCTGATCCAGGGACTTCTAATCTTGAGGCCTTGTCAGATTTTTCTTTGACCATTTGCTGCTTCCGTACCACTCGTTTCGTACTCCGCTTCTTAGAGACCATGCTTCCTTTCTTAGGTCTCTTACTTTCTTCATTATTTTGCTCAGATACATTGATATGTTTAATATCCACTTCGATCTCTTCTGAGTCTGAGAATGTATGCTCATCCTCCATGCTGTAAACGAGCTCAGCAGAATCTTCAATGCTGCCATCAATTGCAATTTCAGATCCTCCTTCATAGAAGGTTCCTTCCTGTAAATCCCAAGAAAGGCTATCTGCATCTGTCTCTTCCTCCATTACAGGTAACCTCGGCTGAGTAGACGAAGAAGTGCTGATCGCTATTTGTTTGGAATTGTACTGTGGATCTGTAACCTCACAAGTTATCTGCTTTTGAATCTTACCAAACTGTATACTTTGCTCGAAATATGTCTGCACAAACCTTAAATATACAAGAGAAGAGTTCAATATGCATAGAGAAACCTTTATTTAGTTCCTGAACATGTACAAACCCTGTTGACCCATATATTTGAAATGGATGCATGAAATAAAGCTCATCTCCTCATGACATATTAATAATTCATGCTCAGATCCAAGACAATACAAACCAAAATGAATTTCAAGACATAACAGGATCCAAAGGAAGACTCAGCAGCTGTAACTGTTACTCTAAAACATGTCATGTAACCAATAATGCTTGTGGAGATAATAACCATTACACGGGTTGTTATTTTCAATATAGTGGCTGTAAAGGGTGCCATCTGTTGGAGTATTTCAGTAATACATGGATTTATCTACTAGAAAAAGCTTATGATAGGGGTCTTTAAAGAGCTAATCTGGTGGATGTTGGAAAGGAGTTTCAAGAGAACATATTGATATGATTAAGGATACGTATGAGGGGAGCAATGACAAATGTGAGGACCACTACTGCAAAGACAAGTGAGTTCCTAATTACTGTTGGCTTGCACCAGGGGTCGGGATTGAGAACGTACCTTTCCTCATTGGTTAAGGACTAGAGAACAAGGCATTTGCAGGAAGACATCCCATGGTGTATGTTGTTTGCAGATGACATAGTTTTGTTTGACAAGACAAGGGAGGGTGTAAACACAGAGCCAGATTTATGGAGGAGTGTTTTAGAATCTAAAGGATTTAATATTGTTTAGACTAAACAGAGTATATGAAGTGCAATTTTAGTAACAATAGGAGTGGAAACAAGGAATTAGTTAAGATTCCTGACCAAGAAGTTTCCCAAAATGACCACTTGTGATATATTGGGTCATTAATTCATGAGAGTGGAGAGATTGAGAAGGATGATTGTAACAGCCTAGCCCCAACAATATCGATATTGTCCACTCTGGCCGAAGCCTCACGGTTTTGGTCTCAGGGGACTTGTAACAGCCCAGCCCCAACAGTACCGATATTGTCCGCTCTGGCCGAAGCCTCACGGTTTTAGTCTTGGGGTTTCCCCCCAAAAGGCCTCCTTACCGTTAAGGGTAGAACCCCCGAGACCAAAACCGTCCAGAGCGAACAATATCGGCATCGTTGGGGCTAGGCTGTTACAATGATGCCCATAGAATTCAAGCAGGGTAGAAGAAATGTAGATGTGCCTCTGGAGTTTTATATTATAATCATGTACCACTCAAACTAAAAGTGAAATTTTATAGGATAGCTACAAGACCAGCAATGCTTTATGAGCCGGAATGTTGGGTAGTTAAGGAACAACATATTCATAAGATGAGTGTAGCTAAAATGAGGATGTTGAGATGGATGAGTGGTAAGACAAGCATAGAATTAGAAATGAATGCATTCGAGAGAACTTAAGAGTAACACCAATAGGTAATAAGATGAAGGAAATTAGACTTGGATGGTTTGGTCATGTGCAACGGAGACCAAGAATTGTGCCGGTTAGAGGGAGTGAGTTGGTAAAGTTGAAGGCTCTAAAAGGCAAATGGAAGGTCCAAACGGATGTGGGTGGAGGTTGTAAGAAAAGATTTGATGATCTACGGTCTAATTGAAGTCATGGCCCTTGATAGAGCGAAATGGCAAAAAAGATTTGATGACCTGTGGTCTAATTAATACCGTTATTGTGTATGAGATTTGTCACTCGGATGTCATACCTTTATAGAAGGCTCTCTCCTAGATCTATCCTAGATGAGGAGAGAGAGGCACCAACCCTAGATTAAGGCTTGGGCAACGTAATGAGAGGTGTCCACAAGTGGACACATGGCCATGTGGATAGATGGAGGATGGATTCCCTCTCTTCTTCTCTTCTTTCTCTTTTCTTTTCTTTCTTTCTCTAGTGATAATGCTTGAGGGGTGCTAGAACAACCAAGGCTCTCTCTTTAATCCCTCTAGCATAAGATCTATTTATAAGAAGTTAAGGTTTTAGGGAGAGATACCAATATGGTACTCCACCACCCTAAAGACTGATATGCCCTACTACATCTGAAGTATGTAATCCTACCTAACCATGTATGTACCTAGATTGACATAATCCCTCCATTGACCATGGTCATCCACCCCTGATCCAATACCCACACAAATCAAGTGGACCACAAGATATCAACAATCAAAATTACCATTAAGTGTGGTTAAAACTTTTAACAATTAAAACAAGAAATCAAAGGTTAAAACCATTTAAAAACTTTTGAGTGTTGAGCCCAACGAAAAACCACTTGATGGATGTTCTAATCTATCAGATCTGAGCCATAATGATATGCTTGGGTAACCGGTGGATCCCTTAACGGATCATATAGGCCTCAACCTTATTCTAATGAATAAACCCAGCAACACCCACTTATAAGCCAATACAGGTGACCCCTTAAGGCAGGCAAAGCAATCAAGAATTTGAACTCCTCACATGTCCTCAGGTCTGAGGATTAATTAACACTAGTACATACACAAGTTGATACAGATCAAGCATGATGACTCTCTCAATCTAGAGACTTGAAGTGATCCTCCAATCCAAATATCCAATGAATTCAATAACAAGATCAGATATCCATGAATACAAACATTCCTACATAGGGTAGGGCAAAGGCACCTACTCCTCGTTGTGCCTAATGGTGGAGAGCTTCCATCCCGACTTGTCATCAGTTCCCTCGCATAGGATGACCACATGAGGATAACCACAAGTTCATCTTAAAACATAGTAGGTGGTCATGGACTAACAAGGTACTGAGATCCATGGAACACAACTCTGTCTCTTAACTAGCAGTCATTGTGCCTAAACTAAAATTCCCAAGGACAAAGGAAACACCCTCCCTTAACCAATATATATATAATTAAGATATGCCCCTATATTAGTTATGGCATTAACAATGTGCTAGGTGATCATGGGCTAACTGGGTACTGAGATCCATGGAACACAACTCTCCCTTGACTAATGGTCGTTGTGCCCAAACTAAAGTTCTCGAGGACAAAGGAAACCTTGTCCCATAACCCATGTATATATAATTAAGATATGGCCATATATTAGTTATGGCATTAATAAGATGTCCACATAAGACCCATGATCATCATGATTTATAGATAAGATCATCAATTCAATGGATAAGATCATCACATTAGCTTCTTAGGGCAAACAACACTAACACCCACAACCTACCTTTCCTCTTCTTGTTGAGGCTACTTTTACCTCCCCCTGCACAAATTCTTCGATAATAGATATGCACTCTAAAACCCCCAAGCCTAAGGCCCCTCCTGGTTCTACGACCATGCCTGCATCTCCATTCTAGAAACTCTAAAATCAACCTCTCTGTGTCTCCCTAATCTCATCCTATTTCACAAAGATCCTCTTATCCTTGCCCTTGATTCATCTTAAGTGATTTATATCTTCAATTTTCCTTTCCCTCACTTTTGCTAGTTTGTAGAGATCATTCTCTACAAATCGGTTACGTAACAGCAATGATCGTCCCAAATCGGTTACGTAATAGCAATGATCATAACCGTTACAGGGCCGTTAACAGTTTTTTTTTTTTTTTTTCAAAAAAAGTAAAGGACCATAACAGCCGTTATAGCCCGTATTATAACAGTAACGGTGGTGGCCGTTACAAACACCATTACCATTATGGGACACCTTGTTTACTAAACAATAATTCATCATATGCTATATACTTCGCTAACTACTTTCTTTGCTTCCTATTTTATTTTATCTGTTTCAATGACCTACTTCTCCACCACACTTCATGATTGTGCCTCTTTTTGCTCATTGCCTTACATACCACATCCCTCCCCCCACCCCAAAAAGCCAACATTTCTTTGACTTGCCTTTAGACTCCCTAAGAACTTCCTTCACCACTCTTTCTCACATGGGCAACTATCATGTGCACATCTCCTAGTGCCAAGCCTCTCCTTTAAGATTCCACTTTCCTCTTGTCACTTAATCTCTAAATAACACTAACCTCTCCCCTCTGTTAATTCCAACTCATTCTTTGGCAACTTTTACTCTCACCTCCTCTTTTCCTACACCTAATGCACACATCTAAGATAACTAGTCTACATTGTGTTTATCACTTTGCCAGTCTTAGAAAATGTTCATCTCTTTTAAAATAAGTATTCTCTATTTAAGTCATAAGCCATTGCAAACTCCAAGATCACCTTTCCCGACTCATTTCTTTACCCAAACCCATGTCCCTCGTGTACCATCTTATATTCACCACTATTCTTTCCTCTTACTTTCGACTCTTAATGCATGTATTTAAATCACTAGTCTATATTGTGTGGTCAAGGATTCACCTAGTATAACCTCATAATCCTTACACGTTGATCATTTTGCACTCCTAAGTCTACTTGTGATGAGTATGGTCCACTCTTGAAATTCCCCAAATGTTCATCACCTTTCAAGATTGAGTACTTGTTATTGTTAAGTGAAAAGTCATATGCCATTGCAAACTCCAGGATCAACTCTCCTAACTCATTTCTTTCACCAAACTCATGTGCCCCATATACCCTCTCATCTTGGCCACCATTCTTCCCTAAATGCCCGCTGAGGTCCTCACCTATAGATACTCATTCTTCCTCCCAGTAATCCTTGCATTAGCTCATCCAACACTTTGCAAAATGTTTTTAGTACTTTCTTCTTGTCCTAGTACGGTGCATACACAATAACGGAATTAATTATCTCCAGCTGAAAGTCAATTAAACATCCAATAATCTGTCCTTTAAAATTTAATCTACAACTATCCCTACCTATTCTTAGTATTATCCATCTCTATATATAACAATTTGTGGGGTTTTGCTTCTTTCCACCATCTCCAACAAGCATACTATATGTTAAACCTCCTTTCAATTGTATCCACCAAATCCATATTCTTACCTGACAAAGTACTTACTTGCCCACATTCCAAGTAGTGAGACAAATTTTCCTCATCCAGATTTGCTTCTTTACCTGCATCCATCTAGTCTGGTGCAGGAAGCTTTGCCCATATTTCACAACAACAGGGCATTGTCTGCAAAGTATTGCTTCCAAAAGATACCCTAGAACACCCTTGCATGCTTCCAACCACAACCAAATTTGAAAAATATGCCTCATAACTTGTAGGGAACCCCTAGCACACCATTTCTCACTTTCCACCATGAGGTTTACTAATTGTGGCTCGTTTCTTTACAGAATGAGCTAGCTTAATTATGATTTGAAACAAGCTTCATCTAAGGTATCTTGGTCAAAGACTGACAACGATCGGCCACTTACCTAACATGAATCCTCCTTTTTTAAACAAGGTGGGCACTGGCAGGTAAAACAAATTAAAATAAAATAAGAAATTTGAAACGATGATAATAATTAAAATAAAAATTTTAAGTTAATAGTGTTAACAATAAAGTTTAAATTTCATATGCTTTGCAAGCTAACCTTTACCATTTTTATCATTTTTCCTATGGAATAACAGCCATTATTGTCATATAAACCCCATTGATCATCACATGATTGTAACTCTTGCAATGATTCGACAAAAAGCAATAAGAGCTCGGTGTTGAATTAGGACATGAATGCATGATTAGCTACAGACTAGGTCTTATCTTGGACTCACATTCTGTTGATGACCTAAAGAAGTACATAGGAAAGAGAACAAGGGATGGAAGAGGCTTATAATTTATGAGCTATGAGTTTACTCTGGGTTAAAATATTATTTGATACATTGTCATTATCGACCCTAGACAAGAGCAGTCCAAGGACAAAGTCAAATAAGAGGCTTGAACAAGACAAGACCCCTTGGGACTCATTTGAGCTTGTTCTGACTCAATTTAGTCACAAGTGTGACTAGTTTATATTGCAGAATGTACGGTGTGATTCGTCCATGTCAGCAAGAAATATGGTGTAATTAATCTATATTGGCAACACAATGATGAGGGCATCCGAGCACCTACACAAGTTTATTGGAGGAGAAGGAGAGCTGAGGCCCCAGCTTCATATGGTTGGATGATCATTACATGAAGCCCAATGAACCCAATTCGAATTCTTAGACGTGTTAAAGACCCCACATGCATGGTTGTGCATCTTTGAAGATGCCATATGCATGGTTGTGCATCTTTGAAGACCCCACACTAGGAAGATGCATGTGAGCTGCTTATTTGCAACTGATTGATACATCTTGAGACTGTTTGGATGTCACCAAGCCTGACCTGGACCACATCTGGACGTTACAAACGTTAGACCATATCGTTGGATATCTTAGACACATCAGTTTGGTGATCTGGATGTTGGATATGTTGATATGTTCGAAGACTCGAGTTTAGGTGTACAGACACTCTAGTCTGCACATCTAAGTCATGGACACGTTGGACCACATTCATCTAGACCGTTGATCACATGTGGATGTGTGGACACACCTGTTGCACGTTGGAGATCATCCTTGTGCCGTGTTGCACATCTTTATTTCTACATTATTTTTCAGTTTTAGGTTATTAGAGATTTATGTTTTGATTTTGACCATTAATAAATTTGGACGGTCAAGATTAGTTATAGACTTAAGGTATGCTTAGGTTTTCTTATTTATACTTGTTTGAGACTTGAGATTATTGACATATTGAATAAAATTTCTTTACATTGCTTCTTTTGAGCAAGAAAACTTCCTGTGAATGGAATTTGGTGTGAAGCCATTGGAGTGATTCCAAGTTGTCTTTCTTATTCCTATCAAGGTATTTATTTCTTCTCTCTCTCAAACCCTCTTTTTCCATTGAATATTTTCTTTCTTTCTCAAACCCTAACTCCATCATCATCAACCCAACCAAACCGACCTAGCCGCACCACACTGTCTGTATGACTGTACGGACGTGCTCATACACTGCACAAACTTGTCCATACAGCCGAACGGCCTCCCCCTCATTGATCATTTCTCTTCTTCTCTATTTTATAAAACCCTAACCCTAACCCTAACCTTTTATAAAACCTTAAATTTCCAATTTCTTGATTTCCAAACCCAAACCCTAATTCATTCGAACCCTAGCAAAGCGCAAGTGAATCCTCGAATCTAGAACGAATTCTATGCTAGATGGAAGTTCTACCTTCCATTGGGCCATGTCCGATCAATAGCCTTAAGGATCTATTTTGCGGAATTGTGATGTGGTCTTGAACTTGAGCTTAATTGAATATTTGATTTCTCTAAATTTGTGGTAGATTGGCTTTATCTTATGCTTTGATTTACTCTAGTAATCCGTTAATTAATTTATTTGCATCATATTAGTTTAGTCCATCCGTCTTGCACCACACAACCTGTCCATGTACAATGAGAAAAGAAAACATGCAAATCAAAGTTTTAGGAGGTCATTGTAACTCATTTGAATCATTGGTATCAACATGTCCTAGAATTGGCAAGGCCCGAATAAGGCATCGGATGGTCCTTACGCCTACTCAAATATTGACATATAAAGACATGACGGTTGTTTTGTTCCCTTCAACCCTCTGTGATCCTTCAAAGAGTCATCATGACTAGTAACTTGCTCACGTGCAGTGATCTTGGAGGTCCTGAACCCAGATATTAGCTAAGTTCACTATGACTTTGGACACACATTTGTCCATATATATCCATTGATTCAGTAGGAGATCTGGGTCTAAAGAAGATTTTTCTCTCTGCTGCACCCAGAGTTTGGACCAAGCTGAGAAGGACCATATGTGTTAAGGGTCCACACCAGTCAGCCACTAGGTATCTTCAGCTCATGGGTGCCACCATGTTGTATCTGGGGAGACAGCAGTAGATACAGATTTACCACAAGCGAAGGTCGCTGAGTGTTGGCGCTTACATTTTGAAGCTGGCTGAAAAGCCCCTGTATAGTGAGGGTGCGCTAACTGCAAGAAAACAGATGCTTGGCCTTTCATAAATTGGACCAAAATGAAACAGCCATAAGGGTCCACACCAGTCAGCCACTAGGTTTGTTCAGCTCATGCGTGCCACCATGTTGTATCTGGGGAGACAGCAGTAGATACAGATTTACCACAAGCGAAGGTGGCTGAGTGTTGGCGCTTACATTTTGAAGCTGGCTGAAAAGCCCCTGTATAGTGAGGGTGCGCTAACTGCATGAAAACAGATGCTTGGCCTTTCATATGTGGGACCAAAATGAAACAGCCATAACAAAGATGCTTACTGTCTGTTCTTGATCACGAGCCATTCACATCCCTTTCCGATTGAAGTTTAAATGGCCACGATGGTTATTTACTAACTCTAACCAATTAATCTCTCAGGGGTTTAGCCAACAGCTAACATGGTCAGATCAGTCAATAGTTAATCCGAGTCAAACCTGTCAACATTGGGTCAACACTTCTGGGAAAATAAGAGTGAATCATGCATGCATATAAATGCAAAAGTGTACCTTAATCATCGCTATCCCACACCCTCGCACAAATGCAAACAAGACCCCTATCAAGACTACTACAGTTTAGTTTACCATCAAACAAGCAACAAAAATCTCAGCACAAGTTGTCCCAAAAAAAAAAATCCTTTCTTAATGAAAACTTTTCACTGAGTTCCCAGTTTAATTATAGCTAGGCATCTTCTTCTCTTTTTCTCAACAGAATAAACTAACAAAGAACCTCTGTACAGATCTTTTAAGAGCAGTTTATAAATGCAACAAAATACGAATGATCAGCATGAGCTCTGTCTCTGTCCTCTAGGTAGACAGAAGAATGATAAAAGGAACCATATGATTACCTAAATGCAGTCTCTTCAGATTCGAAGTAAAGGAAGGCAAAGCCCTTGCAAACAGGGTCCCTCGTCTTTTTGTTTCCAGAAACCGCTGGGCTTATATTAACAATGCCAGGAAACCCTTTAAACGCCAACTGCAGATCCCTATGGATGTTCTTTTTCTTCGGAAGGTTCCCAACACGAACCTGAATTCCATTTGGAACAACTTCAGGTGCTGCAAATCTCCAGTAGGGTGATTCAAAGTCAGATTCTCCAGCAATGGAAGTGTATAAAACAGAAGTATTGCAACAAATCAATACAGAAAGAACTACTCCCTGGTTCTTGAATTCTCTTCCAAGTATCTCATGCATCAAATTCCCAGATATCCTTGAACATCCTAGAAGCTTGGAAGTTGTGGTCCTTCCCAGATAAACATTGTTATGAATTATCAAGATCCCTTGAGTATCACAAGAAATGCCAAGCACTGAGCTATGGTGGGTACAGTTATATCCTGCTTGAATTTTACAGTTTTTTGGTAAACTGAAGCATTAGAATCATGCAGATGTATGATGATCCATGCATGCACAACATGCCACAAGTTCACATTATTCCAACCATACAATAATATTCAGATTTGTCCACTAAACAACTTCAACTGAGAAGTCGTCGCTGAAGATATATAGGGCTTCTACCCAAGAGAAGGAAGAAGCTGCTATCACCCAAAGAAGGAAACTAATGGAGAAAGGGCAAAAAAAAAAAAAAGATATGAAATCGATATCTAAATACCAGTTTTTGCAATTGAATCAACCAAAATAGAGCCCAAACAAAGCAAATAATGCTTGAATACAACAACAATGCTAGAAAAGGAGCACTAAATGCTAGGATAAAGCAACTAACACTCGAAATAGCCAAAGAATCTGTTTATTTAGTAATCATCAAGAGCAGTCCATATGGTTTGGGGAAACCACTCTACAAATAGCGTTCCCTAGAGTTGCGCGTCTAGCTTAGGAGAAGGATATTATGGTTTCCAAGTGCTAATCTTTTGTCAGGTCCAAAGGAATATGCTAGATGGGGAAATCAAAGAATTTGTGAGGCTCATTGATTGTCTTCATGCCCACGTGCCGGTTAGAGAAGAAGGGGATAGAATGGTGTGGTTAAAGGATATATAGGAATGCTTCTTGATTCGATCCTTTTGCGAATTTCTTCAGAAGTTTGAAAGGGATGGTGCTCGAGAGCACACAGCAAATGTTTGGCAGCATGGCGCCCCTCCGAAAGTGGCTACATTCGAGTGGCTCACAGGAAGGGGGGAAATTCTTACCATCGATAATCTTCGAAAGAGATCCATGTGGACTTGATTGAACCCTAAAACTGCCTCCATGAAAGAGAAGGGTGTGTGTGTGTGTGTGTGTGTGTGTGTGTGTGTGTGTGTGTGTGTGAGAGAGAGAGAGAGAGAGAGAGAGAGAGAGAGAGGAGGAGGAGGAAGGTGTGGCTTGCTTCCTAGTGATCTCATCTGTTTATCTAGGGGTGGACATTGACTTTCCTACTCTAGGCAGTTGGATTGCGGATCACCAGATAGCTCCACCATTTGACTGCTTCATAGTCTGATTTCCAAATCGTCGTTTTAGCCACACATGAGACACTTCCGCTCCATGATTTGCAGTCCCCCAACATCAACCAGACCAATTTCATGACAATCAAAACTCATGGTACTTAAAAAAAAAAAAAATAAAAAAAAAAGAATGTGGATTGAAAAAAAAAAAAAAAAAAAACAGTACATGTGGTTCTGTGGTAACCACTAAAGAAAGTCACATAACTACGGGATCCACTGATAGGCCACATTCGATCATTCGAACTCTTAAGAAGCCATATCTTCATTACATCGTTCTCGCAATTGTCCCTACTTACATCACTTTTAGCCATCATTAGCACTCCTTGGATGTTCTCAAATCAAATGGTTTGGATAGTCTGAGGGAAGTGATTGTTGGGCCACGGCCCACTCAAAATGGGGATGAAGTGATCCAGCTTGTAACACTATGTATCTCGAAAGCATTCCATGTGTACAAGATTACATTCCCTGATAAGTAGAAGTGGAAGCATTTGACAATACATACTTTCCCATTTATTACAAAAGGAAGAAAATTCAAGTATTTTCACTTCGTAGCTTAAGAACATGGGCACGACAGAAGTAATAGCACACTGCAAATATACAAAATTTAGAAAGAGAATCTAGGTCCAAAACATGTATCAAAATTGATTGAGTGTGGGGCGCTGAATTTATACATGAGGAATGACCGCAATATGGAATAATATAATAAATACGAAATCTAAGAAGAGGAAAATATACAAAGGAATGAAGTATTTTCCTAATATTCACATGGGAAATGAAGTCCTTCCTAATACTCCCCCTCAAGTTGGCATGTGAAAGTCCGTAATACCCAACTTGCCGATTAAAAAAATCAAATCATTCCCAATCAAGAGGTTTTGTGAAGATGTCTGCAAGTTGTTGATTGATGGGCATGAATAATGTACAAAGAACGTTGGAGGATATTTTTTCACGAACAAGATAACAAGCAATCTCAATATGTTTGGTCATTTCATGAAAAACGAGATTGTTTGCAGTGTGAATGGGTGCTTGATTATCACAATAAAGGCACATAGGCTGGCTATGTGGAATGCTGAGATATCGGAGAAGAGTTTTGAGCTAAGTAAGTTCATAGGTGGCATTGGCCATTGCACGGTACTTAGCCTAAGCAGATGACCATGAAATAGTGGTCTTTTTTTTTTTTTTTCCAAGAGATAGGACTTTGTCCAAGCATCGTAACGTTATCTCATAGTAGAACACCATGTTTTGGGATAACTAGCCTAGTCAAAGTCACAATAAGAAGATAGTTGAAGAGAGCTATCGGAGGATTAAAAAAAATGCCTTTGCCAATAGAAGATTTGAGATATCTTAACACATGAATAGCAGCATCATAATGAGGTTGGCGAGGCTAATGCATGAATTGATTGAAAATGTTTAGTGAATAAATACTATCCAGTCTTGTAACTGTTGAGCAGATGGGACGCCGAACTTGATATATAGAGAGGTTTTGAAGAAGATCACCTTGGTCGTCAGTCAAATGCAAATTTTGTTCCGTAATAAAAGCATCAGGTCGAGTTTTAAGATGACCGCTATCCTTGAGAATATGAATAATGTATTTGCATTGACTTCAGAAAATCCCTCTTGGAGAACAGGCCACCTCAATGCCTCAAAAATATTTCAAGGGACCAAAATCTTTAATGTAGAACTTGGTATGTAGAAATTCCTTTAGGGCATTGATGGCAGTGGATTGTTGTCAGTGATAATTATATCACCCACGTAAACAAATATTGCGAGTAAAAAGAGAATAATTTGTTGAGAATAGACGATATCTAGCCTCTTTGAGAGCAAGATGAAAACTTGTTAAACCAGTTTTTTTGTGCTTGTTTGAGACCATAGAGAGATTTGATCAATCGACAAACACATTGCTCCCTCTGTTTTGCAAAACCGGGTTGAATTGCCATAAAAACTTCTTCATGCAAATCTCCATGAGGGAAAGCGTTGTTGAAATCTAGTTGATGTATTGTCCAATGGCGAATAATAGCGACAGCCAAGAGACAACGTACTATGCCAAGTTTTGCAATGGGAGCAAATGTCTCATGATAGTCTAACCCTTCAACTTGATTATACCCTTTTGCTACCAATCGTGCTTTGAATCGTTTAATTGTACCATCGACACAATGTTTGATTTTGTACACCCATTTACAACGAATAAGTTTTTTCCCCAGTGGTAACCGATGTAAGGTCCATGTACGATTCTACTACAATGCCACAATTTTTACTGTCATTGTGTCACACCAATGAGGAAGTTTAACAGCTTGATAAAAAGATGTCGGCTCATCATGATAAGAAATGGAGGAAAGCAAGTAACATGATTAGCAAAAAAACGATTATATGAAAGGAAGTTAGATAAGGAATCAGGAATACCAGTAGAGAGCTGTAAAGAGGGTGAAGTAGGAGATGAGGTGGATGGTAAAGTGCGACAAACATAATCTTTGAGGCGAGTAGGTTGAGTGACTAGACGATGAGAATGACGAAGACCAGCAGAAGGTGGTATTGGGGGCAGTGCACAAAAGTTCAAGATCTCGCACCCCAACTACTGTGAATTATGGGATATGATAATGCGAAAACACGAACACAAAAGTTTTTACATGGAAAACCCTCAAACAGAGGTAAAAACCACGGGACCTCGTCCAGATAACTAATCCACTATGTAAAAGGCTATTGCACAACGATCACAAGCACAACGCACTTGGATCCAATCAATCTTCACCCACAAGGGTGGATAACAATCAAAGAGAATTGAAAACAGAGAGATCTCACCGGATCCGAGGACGTAGGAGAAACCGAGATGTCGTTTGCTACATGGATGAAGCGTCACGAGCAAAAAATCTCCTCTACGATCTTCCCCTCTCTCTCTCTCTCTTCTTCTCTTCTTCTTTTTCTCTCTCTCTCTTCTTCTCTTCTTCTTTTTTTCTCTCTCTCTCTCACCTTGGACGTGTAGAACACCCATTAAGATATTACAATCTCGATTTGGAAGCAATTATATAGCACTTCGCAAGAGATGGAGCCAAAACAAGAAACTGTGTTTCGTAGTCCGCGCGCCAGTCGGGCGTCCAATAATGGGCAAAAACTGTCCAGAGAGTTCTGAGAAAAAAACATCCGAATTTCAGTCGCCCTACCAAACCTAGTCGGGTGCCCAATCAAGGTTCTGGGCACCCGATCACCAAACGCCAGTGCCTGACTATCTCCAAAACTTTCCAGCAACTAACAGATCATCCGGGGAAAATTTTGGCCACCCGACCCTGACTGGTCGGGTGCCCGATGACCCCAGGCTGCACTCTCTCTTCTTCTCATGAGGAGGAACACCCCATCAGGTGGAACGGTAGAGGGTAGAGGGTCGGGATCAAGGGTGGTGAGGACAAGAAAGTGCAAATACTGCTCTCTCCTAGCAATTAATACTGGTTTTGTAACCTTATCCTCTTTCCATTTTTTTTCTGTAACAAATAAAAATACAATTCCATTTTCATGGAAGACGTGTTTCCACATTCCAATTTCCCCAAACAGGCCCTTCAGGAAAATGGGTAGAACTTCGTATTAACTACCGAATTGCGTACATACAACTTTTAGAAAGAAAACCCATATCCCAAACTTCATCATCCAAATCAACAAGAGAGGAAAGCTACTAACATTTCTGTTCTTGCTGCTCCAGCTTCTTATTTGAAAGAGTGGCAGCGTTCTGGAGCTTATCGATGTTGGCGAGCTGGGCTTGCCTGGCCTGCTCGATTTCTTGCAGAAGCTTCTCCTCGATCGAAGTGTCGTACATCTTCCCTTCTCCGAACCCAGACGGCTTGTTCTTGAACCACCTTCTCATCTCATCGAAAGGCATCATCAGCATCATCTTCTCCTCTCCACAGTCATCATCGGCCGCAACATTGTTGTTGGCTTCACGCTTGCTCGAAGCCGAAATGGAGAGCGAAGCTCGTGTCTTCCACTGGAAAAAGAAAAAGGAAGAAAGGTGGAAAAGATTGGAATTCAGATGAGGTTGGAAAGAATCACAGAGAAGAAAGGAGATAGGAATACAGACCGGGAAGAAGAAGGAGAGAGAAACGTGGGTTTGTTTGTGGAATTTGAATGAGAGGGGAGGAGAGAAGGGGATTTGAGTAGGAGAAGGAAGAAGGGCTGTGGAGGAGTTGAAGTGATGTAGAAATGCTCCTCCTACTACGCCTAGCATCGTTATTCTCCAATCTCAAACTCAGCTGCTGGTGTCGTTCTGCTGCTGCTCTGCCAAACTGCTTATGCTGAGGATGGATGAGGAGAAGATAACACGTGACGACTTTATATACGCGTGCGATGAGCCCGTAGCTTTGTGTACCCACCGTGATATGTCTTTGACATCCACTCCGTCCATCAATTGGGCCAGATCGTGTAAGGACGTGAGATTAGAAAATCAGGCCAATCGAAAACTTAAGTGGCCCACAACGCAGAGTGAAGTGAAGATGGGACGCTCACTATTGAAACCTTCCGGTACGCGATGATATTTTCATTACGGACTCGGATTGGCCGTGGACGCGGCGTCCTACCCCGCCTCTCTAGCCAACGAACGGGCAGATCTGTGTGGGCCCAACATCATGTATCTGTTTATCTACGCAGTCTGTCCCTCTTTTTTTCGTATCATTATAATGTATGAGTCCAAAAATGAGGTAGATGGCATGCTTTGTGGGATGCATATGCCTCATTTTTACGCTCATACGTTTAAATGATAGAGAAAAGGGATAGACGGTGTGGATAGACAGATACATCAGTGAGCCCCCACACAGATCTACCTGTTCATGGCTAGAGACCGTCAGGGGAGGATGCAATCACGTCCATTGGTAGTGAACCATCCTAATACCTTCTGCTCGAAAAAGCTCTATACCCCTTACATGATGCAGCTGTTTTATTAGTGTCGTCCGTTCGTTCTCTCTGGTATCACTTCATGGCATCAGGCAAAAATTGAGGTACATCCAAACCTCAGCTGAACTACATTATAAGAAATAGCGGATTATAAGAAATAGTGGTGATTGAATGTATAGTATTAGGGCATGTTTGGTTGCAGAATTCAGATTTTAGAGAAAATCTAGATTACGACTGTTGAAATCCAAAATTGTATAAACTAGAGTCAAACCCAGGTTTCATCCCTAAACTCACTGTTTGGTAGAAAACGGTGTAATTTCCAACCATTGCTTGTGGCATGGCCCACTTGTGCTTTAGATCTGCCTGAGAACTTTACCCTTGGCCTATTGTAGTCTCGGAAGACCGCTGGCCAGGTTGGATGGCAAATAAAATTATAGTGAACCCTAGGAAGTTTTTAATGGTAGACGTTCAGTCAACATTGTTTTCCTGTGGTATGGCCCACTTGTAATTTAGATCTGCCTCATTTTTTTTTACCAATGCCCTTAATTGATCTCTCAAAACTGATGGACCATGTGGATATAAAACACATACAATATAGATGTACAACACATATACCGAAGTGGTGACACTCACTTCCACCTCTTTTTTACTTCCATAGAAACGGTCGCCCACGCCGTTATCACTAGTCCCTGCTCCAATCCATTTAGGCTTCCAGACATAATCCTATTAGACTGAAACTTGCCACCAAACACACCTGTTAAAATAGCATTATGCTGGAATCCGAATTTTAGGCTGGAAACGGATTTCTAGATGCAAACCAACCGGACCCTTAAAGTGTCTCACCTGCTAGCCCGGCTGGAAAGATGCCTAGGCATTTCAACAGTATGTCTTGGTTTCGAGTGCTAGGGTGGGTACATTGCATGACTAACAAACAAAAATGTCCACTACTAAAAACTTGTTAAGGGACACAAAATTTTAAACCAAGTTGATATTTGTGCTTTCCCTACATGCATGCGTGTGACCTAATCAACAGGTTGGATGGCACATAAACATTATAATGGGCCTTTGGAAGTTTTCAACGGTAGGTGTTCAATCACCACTATTTCCTTTTGTGTGGTCCACTTGAGATTTGTATTTACCTCATTTTTTTGGCCTATGCCCTAAAATGAGCTGGCAAAATAGTGGAGCATATGGATAAGACACATACATCATGGAGGGGTCCACAAAGCTTTTCCAGCCCTGACCAGTACCCAGCTGGAAGGGGTCACTACTGAAGCCAAGCCTGGAATATAAATATCATCGTGGCTCGGAAAGGTTTCAAATTGTGTGCATCGCATTTTCACTTCACCATGTGTTGAGGCTCATTTAAGCTTTGTATGGGCTTGATTTTTAATCTAATGTGAGGGCCAAATCATGAACAGGCTGGATGTTAAACACATACCATGAAAGTTACGTCCTATGGTCCTGGGCTTGTGAGAGTAACCCGTGGATACCGGAAGTGGATTATGTAATGCCATGTGGGTGCACTAAATGCTTACTACGCCTAGGAAGGGGCTTTGTGGGAACCACCGTGATGAATGGTTTTATCCACACTATCCATCCATTTTTTTTCAGGTATTAGTCTGAAAATTAGGCACGTAGCTCAAGTAGTACATAGCCGGAAGTAGTGGATATAATAAAACTCACCATTGAAACCTTCATATGGGCCACCGTGATATTTATTTGTCATCTAACTTGTTCATAATGTCATAGAGACATGAAGGAAGGGAAAACACAAATATCAAATTGATCCAAAACTTTTGTTGCTGGCAAGAAGTTTTTAATGGTGGCAGTACAATCCCCACTATATCAAGCCTTTCAATGTGCCTCATTGTTGGGTTCATATCTTAAAATGATATGGAAAGATGGATGTGCGTAGATAAAACCCATACATTTAGTGGCCCCACATAGCCCTGCCTTTAGGGTGGCTCTTTTCAAATGCTGGAAAATCATGATCCACACTGTTAGTTATCTTTGTCAAGCATTAAAACCATGAATATCAAACTATAGGAGAGTCCATCTAAGATATCGAAGGCATGATTCATTGATAGAATTAATCCAATCCCGACAAAAGTACAATCACTAATAGAGATCATCAACAAGGAAAGGTACAAATGTATAAAAGGAAGACAAGAAAACAGTAAAAGCATGGGTGGCATCTACAGGTCACCAACATAGTCATCATCATCACCTTTCTCTTACTACTTTTGATGATGTTGTTCCATAAGAGGAGCCTGTTGCTGAGTGCTAAATATTGTATGATTAACTCTTTTTTGTATTTTTTTTTTTTTTGTACAAATTAGTATTAAAATGAGCTAATTGGATGTGTTTTCTATGTGTAGAAAAGAATGAGGAGTCCAATATGAAATTGAGCTAATTGTGCCAAATTTAAAGCACATAAAAGTTCAAGAAAAAGTATATAAGAACTTTGAAGAAACCATGTTTTGAAGATCACTGAAGATAATGCAACAATCGCAATTTTTTATTCGATGGAACAAGGGTTTGATTCGATCGAGAAATTTATGAATTATGAAGTTTGGTTGCTGGAAAGTTTGTGCATTTTTCGATTCGATTAATGGAAGCTTCGATTCCATCGATAGTCCCTTGATCGGGAGTTGATACAATCGAAAAACAGATTGAAAAATCAGAATTTTTTAGAAAACTCATTGGACTATGTTGAGGTCCTAAAAGTCAGGATCTTCAAAATAGGAGTTATAAGTGCACAAACCATCACATCACTGAATTTATGACCAGTATATCGGGGATTTCAACGAAAATCGTGATGCACACCAGACTTTACCAAAAATGGAAAGTTGACCCAGGGGTGAGCTCCACTATTCATCATGATCAAAACCATCCAAATATGGGAGGGTAAGTTCAATAACGAACAAACACAGCTAGTGCATCAACATTCATTACAAAGCGGGCCCCACAATCATTGTTTTCGCAAGATAATCACGAATAAGTATATCAGCGCATCATGAAATTTGATCATTTTAGAAATGAATTTCAGGACGCACTGACCCTTAGCGCATCAATAAATTCAGCCAGCACATCGAGAAATTCAGGCAGTTTTCATAAATGAATTTCAGGACGCACTAATGTCCAACGCATTAATAAATTTGAGAATTTCAGGACACACTGATCTCCAGCGTGTCCAATAAATTAAGCATTTTCAGTGAATTTCAGGATGCACTGACAGCCAGTGCGTCCCAAAATTCAGCACTTAAAAATAAAACATTTTAAGACACGCCAAGTTATTTTCTCGACGCATCGACCGATTTTCTCGACGCACTACACGTAGCAGCCTCCCATTGGCTGACTTCCGGTATTTTCGGGTATAAATAACCCTCCATTACTGTTCATTTGGACTAATCCAGAGAGAGAGAGAGAGAGAGAGAGAGAGAGAGATTTTATACGTTGGGTATTCGAGAGACCGCTAGAATCCCTTGCCGGAATCCCTTTTCCGACCATCGGAAACCTTGTCCGATCACCGGAATTCCTACTTCCGACCACAACAGGTCCGGTGAAGAAATGATTTAAAAAATGCATAAGTATACCAGTGCATCATGAAATACATGTAGTCCGATTTGACTATTTTATGGATACACTGACCCCGGCGCATCAGAAAAATCACCCTCAGCGGATCAGAAAAATCAATATTTCAAGACGAGTCATTTTTCGATGCACTAGCCTTAGCGCATTAGAAAAATAGGCCAGCTCATCATGAAAACCAACCATTTCTAAAACAAGTCATTTTTCGACGCACTGGCCCCTAGCACATCATAAAAATAGGCCAGCGGATTACAAAAATACACATCTTAACGAAGTCATTTTTTAACGCACTGACCCCAGTGCATCAGTAAAATCAGGCCAGTGAATTATAAAAATCAACACTTTGAATATTAGTTTCAGCACCTTTAAATCTTCATTTTATTATTTTTTTTTAGCCCCGTTTGGGCCCCATTTTAGGTATTCAAGCGTTCTGGACACAATGGAGCAGTTAAATAACTCATTTGGGCCACCCAATGGACAGAATGCAAACCTTTGAAATCCGATCCGATCCAATATAATGAATGAAGTAATTTCTCGGAAAGAAGCCGCCGGTGCCTAGAATCATACCAATCTCTCATTCTCACATATACTATCATAATATGACCTGGATTTGGGTCTGGACTAAGCAAACGGGGCTATGGTTAACACAATAAACCATATAGAGAGAGTTCTAAATTATTACATGGAATTTGTTAAAGACTGACACTTTAAGAACAGTCGATGCCTTACCCATTCAAACGGCATCCGTTGGTTGAGCTGCTCAGGTACATGTAACTACAGATCGATCTTCCCGTGGTCACCCGTCACAAATGACAGGCGCAGGCCCAGAGTTGCACCCTTCGGTTAAAAACCCTGATGTAGACACCCCACCTTCGGCTACACTGTTGGTAGAGATAGCTGGATGAATGGAGGACCATACCCCCAAATCCCATGTCTAAACTCAGCCAAACTCACCCTTGTAGGCCCCAATCCATAGCCCAACTCAAGCCTAAACCCTGTCAACTCGCCCCTAAACATCAGCCTGAAAAAACCCTCATAAGAAAAACCAGTCAAAAAATCCTTAAAAAGTCAAATTCACTGAGTCAACCCGCTCAGTCAAATTACCGAGTCAACCCGCCAAGGCAAAACCGCCGAGTCAAAACACCGAGTCAATCGCTAAGTCAACCCACCGAGTCAACCCACTGAGTTCCAAGCAGCAGCCCCGAAGCAGGACCGTACTGCTCTCGGGATCCCGAGAACGTTCGTACGGGCGGCCCCATGGGTGCCGCCCAAATTTATTTACGGGTTCTGCCACTCTCCGCTGCTATAAATACCCCCCTCCCATTCTCATTCAAGCATCCCTCCGAAGCCATCCAGCCCGAGTGCAATCCGTCTCTCTACCCTTTAGCCCATTTTTCTACCAAGGAGAGCCCGAGTGAGGAGAGCTTAGCCCTGGTCTAGCCCAGCCTGACACTGGTCCAAGTCTCCCAAGCCATCCAAGTCTTGATCCAGTCACTCGAAGCCAACCCTTGCGACACCTCCGTCCATCTAGTTGTTCCTTACTAGCATCATCTCATTCACATCTAGCATAAGTGCAACATTTACTTTTCTTCCAACCCCCTGCTTCACTACAAGCACTTTGATCATTCAAGCACACAACATGCATCTCGCATAAAGCACCTGTCAGTTCGAGCGTATGTTCTGGGCTTGCCTGTTAATGGAAACCTGCCCATCAGAAACTCTTACTGTTCAGACCTGCATTCATGCATTAGTCACTACGAGCACTTTGATTATTCAAACACACAGCATGCATCTCGCATAAAGCACCTGTCAGTTCTAGCGTATGCTCTGGGCTTGCCTGTTAATGGAAACCTGCCCATCAGAAACTCTTACTGTTCAGACCTACATTCATGCATCATGTCATCTATGAGAATGCACGAGGATTAAATCAGACTTTCAAGTATTAGTTCGATTCTGTGAAGTAGAGACCGTACTTCGGTACGGGCAGTGCGTGGGGTGTTTAACCTCTTCCCACCCTGTAACCGTGATCCCTTACCTCGAATCTTTGGCCGCAGATCAAAAGGAGTCATTTTAGAGGAAGGAATCTTTGGATCCCCTTCTCTAACGTTTCTATGGGGTCTAGCCGACTGTAGATTCGAAGTAACTGGCTAGTGGCGACTCTGGTCTTATATAAACTCATCTAAACACATCCAGCTTAACACGACAACCAAACAAAGCCCTCGAGAACGAGGCAAGCTAGTGGCACAAACGGCGATTCGCACTCACGCATCATCTTCTTCTTTTTCCGAAAGGAAAGGGAGAACGTCGTCGGGAGCGCGGAACAGCGAGGGTCCACAGAATGGCGACTCCACTGGGGATAAGCTAGTCCCACTAGTCATGATCCGACTTGAAAAACAGAATCCTTCCTATGCTTGAAAGTCATTAGTCCTCATATAATCTCATCTGCATAGCGTTCTACCCAAAATCCAAAAAAAAAGTAGTGCATACTTCCCACCATTACTCCTCCAAACCAAATCACCCTGCCACGTCCAATACAAAATCGACATGGCTCTCCCAATCTCTATACCTGAGGCTTCCTCTCCACTGTTAAACTCGAGTGAATCCATGTCAACTCCTGGCATCCAAGAGCTACAACAAAGCATGAAGGCCATGCAGGAAATGCTTCTCCGATTCACACAAGCCCAGGCTTTAGCAGCCAGCAATTAAGGTGGTCCAGTTCAACAACCACAACAACCATCTCTTCCAGTCTCCAGTTCATCCCAACCACAGCTACCAGTGTTGGCGCAGGACTTTCAATACCCTCCTAATGAAGGCCCTCAATCAGAACAACCCTTGACCTCAGGGCATTTCTTCCAGTATCCTCCTGTAAACAGGAGCCATTTTCAAGTTTCTTTGCAGTCTCCCTTCTCAGCTCCAGTCCAACAAAGTCCCTATAATGGGAGTAATTATCAGGCCCAACTCCCTTCAAGCAGGAATCATAGGAGCATCAATGACACCAATTATTACGAAAGAGGGCCAGCTCAGTCCTGGCAAAGGGCAAGATCTCTTTCATCTGGTCCCTCTGAAATCGAACAACTCCGAGGACAGATGCGAGAGATGAAGAAAAAGTTGCAGGAGGAGCAAGGGGTGGATCTTTCATCCACTAAGTTCAGGGACCTTTGTCCATTTCCCGATGCAATGGTACCTCAAGGCTTTCAGGTGCCAAAATTTAAAAGATATGATGGGACAGGGTGTCCTATAGACCACTTGAGATCATTTTGTGGTGAGCTAGATGCTGTGGCAAGCAACGACGGGGCGTTGATCCGTCTGTTTCAAAAGTCGCTGAAAGATGATGCCCTAGACTGGTACAAATCATTGGACTGTCATCGCATCAGGACTTGGGAGCAGCTCTCCCAGGCTTTCGTCGACAGGTTCACATACAATCTTAACATGGCACCCAGGAGAGCGGACCTCGCAGCTCTCAGACAAAGAAGTGACGAAACATTATCAGCTTACGTTGGACGGTGGCGGGCCATGGCCGCTAGAATGAAGACTCCCATCGACGACGAGGAGCAAATCCAAGTATCTCTGGATACCTTGTCTCACATCCAAATGCGAACTTCACCCAACTCATTTGCATCGGGGAACAAGTCGAAGCCGGAATAAGGGCTGGGATGATCTCCCCTTGGTGGCCTTATCAAGCCTCTCTTATACAACCGATAGTGGAAGAAGAGCCTATTGAATACGAGAATGATAACGGAAGTGTCCTCATCCCTCATTCAATAGAAGAAGACGACCTTGTCGCCTCTACCGAAGGTACACTATTCCTCCCTCAGCACGGACAACCGCAGCAACAGCAACAGTCAAGATGGAACTCACAGTTCCCTAATCAAGGTTGGCAAGGGGCACCCCTAACCAGTCCCGTTTCAGAACCCCTCATCCTGTAAGGGGCATCTCCAGTTGATCCAGTCTCCGCAATGCAAGGGGCACCTCCTGCTTATCCAGCTTTCATAAGCCAAGAAGAGCCTCCTCTCCAGTTTATCCGTGTCATCGACTCTAGTTCAGAGTTCGAACCTCTCATCCTACAAGGGGCACCCTCAACTATTTCAATCCCAGAGCCCATCATCATGCAAGGGGCACCTCCAGTCGATTCATTCCTCGCGCTAGCCAACGAAGGGCACAATCTGCCCATCCCAGTCAACCAAGGGGACGACCTCCCCGTTGCGGCATCACTCAACCAGGGGCACAACCTGCCCATTTCTCAAGCAAACAACCAGGGGCACAACTTGCTCACAACAGCTGTCTATTGGGATTCTACTTCAGTCATCATCCTCCAAGAAGAAGACCCTTCCTTGGACAACATGCCACATGCCCTAGTAGAATTGGGGCCCAGCTTCAATTATGTGGCCACTATCGAGGAGGTCGAAGGGGAGATTGATGTCCAGGCTCTAATCGGTCCAAAAACATCAACTATCACTCTTCAGGTCTTGGACATCTTAGCTTCTTTCTATCTCCTTTCCGATTGGACCTGGTTTCACAGAATCGGTGCCCTCTTCAAATCTTCACCAAAGGGTCAAGCACAGCTTTGGAGATACGGCGATCACCATCATTACCGATCCTGGACAATTTCCAATGGTAGAAGCATCCAACCTTCGAGAGCCTACCATCCCAGCCATGGACGCACAACGCTCTAATGGGGAGGTCTCATACCATCACAATGCAAATTACTTTCCTTGCGCATGTCCCATTGGATCGAACTACGTCTTCCTCCCTGCCGAGCGTCAAACCTTCTACTATCAACTTGAATATCAAGACTCGACTCGAATCATGAGAGTTCAAGAGAATGTGGGTAGAAAAAGACTGCGATGTCGGCCTACTCGGATTAGGAAACCAAAGCACAAAAGTATCAGAAGAAGACGGGGTCTTCAAGGAGAAGGCAATCTCTGCATCTGCACACCAATCCAGTTCATCAATGCAAGGATTATCTATCTGATGATGGGCTAGATTTCACCTTCGATGATCAAGCGAGCAGATTGAGTCTGATAGAGTTGCCCAAAGAAGACTCAAGCAAGGGGCAGAAATTTCCCCCGATCAACTGGACTGCCGTCCTGGTCCCACCTCAACCAGATGAACCCGAAGAGCTGCAATACACTGGGGATGAGCCAGGAGAAATCGCATCCGACACTGACTCGGAGCCCAATTCCAGATCTATCATGATGTTTGGGCGTAACGATGAGGATTGGCCTACTGATCCGTCTAGCCCTGCCTCCTGAGGGGAAGGAGTGCAGGGCAGTAACAGGTTTGTAAGTCCCCATGACGGCCAATAAAAGTTGAAAGTGCTCGGGTCCCCGAGCCGAATCAGGCAACCCCTAGTTTGCATTGCCGTCTTGCTCGGGTCCTTTATAAAAAAAAATTCAAAAAAAAAAATCAGAAGATTCAAAAACCCAAAAAACCAAATATTTCAAACAAAAAAAAATTAAATTTCAGAAAATTCAAAAAAATCCAGATATTCACAAAATTCCAAAAAAAAAAAAACCAGAAAATCTTTGAAAGAAAAAAAAATTAGAAATCTTTTTTAAAAAAAGTGTCAAGTCTGTCTGTCAAAGCACTTGAGTATGGATTGACTCATAAGATTTCGATCTAGAGTTGGACTTCAAACTCAAGGGTTTGGACAAAGCCAAATGATGTGGAAAATGATGAGCTGACTCCCAAACTAAGAGGGTCTCCTCGAAAGTTCGAACCAAAAGCCAATGTCAACTAAAAAAAAAAAGGTTTCAAAATTATAAACCTAGGATCTTTTGAGACCCATAAGGAAGTGTGCATTGAGAATCCTTGTCCCCGAAAAATAAGCAGAGAATGATCGAATTTTTAAAGTCATGACTTCCCAATCTTGCGTCCTATGAAGACTTATCCAGACTCGATCAAAAGCTCATCAAGCCTATCAAGAAAATGCTGCCAAGACTATGCTTGCATTCCATGCTGGAGTGTGCAACTTGACAAATGATCGAAGAAACCTCACGGCTCGATGAAGACAGATTGTTGCCAACATGTCAGAAAGCACTTCAAGTGTCAGCAACATGCACATCGGATCCATGTGTGTGCTTCGAAACTCTACAACCTGATAACGCTCCAGCTATTCCTTGTACGAGGTATCTACATCAGCAAAAAGATCGACTCGGCATCATCTAAAAATTGATTACTTCACAAAGAGGAAGGAGGTAACATTCTGATCTCGCACGATAATTCTCATGAAGAATGGCATCATAATTGTTAAGGGTTCCCACATGCTATCAACATTAGCAATGGGATGTCCTTCAAAAGCTAAGGATGGAGGAGTTCCTCAAGAAGCTTAAAATCAGAAGACAGACCTAGGAGTTCGAGTCAAAATCATGTCACCGCGAGTGCTGATGAAGAATGAAGCCAAAGAAAGAAAAATCATATCAGGTTTACAACAAGCATTGCTGCATTTATCATACTCAAGGGACAATTCCCAAGAATCAGTGAATTTCTTCTGGGAGGCACCGTTTGACTCACCAGCCTGAGGGGTAAGGATCTTCTAGAGCCAATCAACGCCGACAACGTGAAAATCTCTCACAGGTAAGCCAATCCAACCTTATCAAGAGTTACATTAGTAGAGCTGAAGTCAAGAGGTCAAGGCTTAGACCTCTGAGAATTCCTTCCTATCCACCAATAAGTGTTCCAAATAAAGGGTTCAAAAGCCAAAAAAAAGAAGAGAAAAAAAAAGAGTAGAGCAAAAAAAATAAGGGTTAAAAAAAAAGGGGGCACACAACCCACAAAAAAAAAAGAGAAGAAGAAGAAAGAAAGAAAGAAAGAAAGAAAAAATCAATTCAAAAGAAACACATCTATCCATCCATCCACCTCAGAAGGGTCTGTAGCTAAGGCCGACAGCTCTGCCATTGTAACTTAAGATAAGGGCCGAAAGGTTACCATCGACCGGCAACGATGGATTCCTGACCTCTGGTCGTCGCAGTTATCCAAGAAAAAAGAAAAAAAAAGAAAAAGAAAAGAGATGTGTGCTTAAACAAAGAGGGCGGAGTGAAAACCCGAAAAGGCGCTCTGAGTAAAAAGAGTGGGCACACAGCGGACTTGGTGAAAATCCGAAAGGGCGCTGAGGGTAAAAACAGCATGGCTGCCAAGGGGCAGGCAAGATCAAATACCCGGGACGTGGTGAAAACCTGAAAGGGCGCCATGGGCAAAAATGATGGGCAAGCCGGACGGAGCGAAAACTCGAAAGGGCGTTGCGGGTAATAATGGCTAAGAAAAGGAAAAAAAAAAAGCAGGTGTATGAGAGATCCAAGCGACATGAAGATTCAACGGAAGTAAGGATGGCAGCTATGAGTCGAGAATTCTTTTAAGATCTGCCCAAATTCTAGGGAGAGGATACCATTGCGTACTATCTTAAGGGGACCAGGACCCTTGGTGAGTAATTAAGAAAATCGAGTATGACATCAGGCTGAGTCAAATATTCTGATTCCTACACCTAAAAGCACAAGTCCAAATCACGAACAGACAGATAAGCACTTGACACAAATTTTTACTTCATGATTTGTATATATTTTCCAAAACAAAATCATTATTCCTTATTCGTATATATGCAAAAAAAAAAACCTACAGGGCTTTTAAAATAAACATCCCCCAGCCAACTTATGGAGTGCCTCGTACAAGCGTCTTTCTCCCGATCATTCCTCCCAGAAGGTAAGTATCTTTCTTTCTGCTTTGATGCTTCAATCCTTTTACTAAAGCGTTTTCTCTCCTCACAGGTACCAGAAGGTAATCTAAGATCAGCCCATCAATGTCCATCATGAGCCCATCATCACCATCGATCACATCATCCATGTGGCCCACACTCAAAGGATGCATAGCCTCACCTATGTCCCATCTTCTCATCCCATCCATACCATCCATTTCTCCCATAATCAATGACCCATTCAAATATGAGTTTCCAGCATGGCTGCCATTAATGGGGCCATTCAAAGCTCCCCAACAACCACCCCTAATCCATCATCAACTCTCCCATTTAAGGCTTCATCTACCCCATCCATTAAAGAGATCTCTCCATGATTAAATCCTTCACCAATTTCTGAAGTGAGGGACCCACCAACCTCTCCCACAATGGCCCCCAAATCACCATCAAAGGCTGCCCAAGAAAGGACAAAGAAAGAAGAGGACAAAATGAAGAGAAAAGACAAAGAGAAAAGAGGATTCATGGTTGGAAACGAATTCTCCAGTACAGAGAATGTGGAGACAAGGACAGTGGACTACTAAGAATGTCCGAACACGAGGCAGCCCAGACCGCACAAGAGACAAAGCTTGGGCGGCCCCCTGAGGGCCGCCCGTACGGACGAATTTTCTCTTTCTTCGCGGATTGGTCTATCCGCCTTTTGGTAGGTGAGGTTGACAGTCCACGTCAGCAGATGGCACCCTGAGGGCTGCCTAAGTCTCCAATCAACTCTAGATTTCGTTTGAGGCTGATCTAAATCATCTGGAAGGTACCCCACCTCTCCAATCATGAAGTACTGCGGCCGACATGGGTCTGATGAAGTTAAAGAAAAGGAAAATTGATCAAGAGAGGCCCACAAGCAATCTGAGCCACTCAAAGGCTAGATCATTGTGATCCAAGCCATGGGAAAGCTTACACGGCTTATGAAAGCTTACACGGCTTATCAAATAGCAACATCAAGGGCTTGATCATCAAGAAAGAAGGCCAGAATCCAAGATCTGATCATCAAGTGGGCCCACATGGCTGAAAAGAGCAATCTGAACTATTCAAGTCATCATCCGCACCATTGAAAGCCTTCTTAGCTTCACAAAACATCAAAGATAGGTGTTCCAAAGCAAAGCTGAAGTCTGAAAAGGGCCCACAGGACCAATCCAAGCAATTTGGACCACTCAAATCATAGTCAGCCCCGTCAGAAGTCAAACAAAGCAAGGTAAGTATGCTCGACCATAAACCGGGTCCGAAGACCTTAAACTACGTCGGGATCGACATCCCGAGAGATTTTAAATAAAAACCGATAGCAGTCTGGATCGTTCGAATCAAGATCCGCTGACACCGGACATTTTCCAAAAAAAAAATGTGTTTGCCTTATTTTGTACAGTTTTGTGGTCCGAAGACCTTAAACTACGTCGGGATCGACATCCCGAGGGATTTTCAATAAAAATCGGCATCGGTCTTCATCAAGATCCGATGACTCCGGACATTTTCTTAAAAAAAATGTGGTTTCCAGCATCACTTGTACATATTTTTGGTCCGAAGACCTTAAACTACGTTGGGATCGACATCTCGAGAGATTTTCAATAAAAACTGGTGTCGGTCTTGTTTGCTCACATCAAGATCAGACGACTTCGGACATTTTCCAAAAAAAAAAAAAAAAAAAAATGTGTTTGCCCTATTTTGTACAGTTTTGTGGTCCGAAGACCTTAAACTACGTCGGGATCGACATCCCGAGGGATTTTCAATAAAAACCGGTGTCGGTCTTGTTTGCTCACATCAAGACGACTTCGAACGTTTTCCAAAAACAAAAAAAGGTGTTCGCCCTGTTTTGTACAGTTTTGTGGTCCGAAGACCCTAAACTCGGATTAATTTCTCGGGGGACCTTTCTTGCTTTCAACAAAAAAACTGGCATTGGCCTCGACCACTCGGATCAAGGTTCGATAACCCGAATCATTTTAAAAAAAATACCAAAAAGATTTTAAGCCTTCCATAAAAACCAGTATCAATCTCGATCACTTGAGTTGAAGTCTGGAACTTTCTCAAAACAAAAATACAAAAAAAAAAAATAGTTTCACCACCAATTTTAACTGCACAAATTCATCCCCAGCGGTCCGAAGACCTAAAACTACACTGGGATTAACTTCTCGGGGGCTTTCTTTCCCTAACCTATTCCGGACATGGTTGACAGTTGATCGCATGGGTGTCCGGAATCTTTTAAACAGGTAAAGGCTAAGGCGGACAGAACCCTGCAATCCTGTTCGTGTTGAACGCACCGTGATAGACAACCTTGATTTGGAAGTCGCTGTTGAATCTGACGAATGTTCCCTGTTCCTAAAACTCATGAAGGGGATTAAGGCTGTTGGGAGGTGGAGCGCATCCTCACGAAATTGTGAGTAATGTAAGGCCCCAAACTGGATTGATAAAGGAAAATGTGAGGATGTGGCTCATTTTGTGGCCGAAGGAGTCTGTCGGACAATACGTGGTCTATGTGTATTGCACATGAGGAACAGGCAACTTTGTGGGTGTGTTGACTGAAAACCCTAAAAGATCTTCTCATCCGAAGATGTAAAACTACGGCACTTAACTGTGTGAGACTCGTCTTGCTCGCTGATGTAAAATGGATCGGGTGCCTTACTAGCAGTAGAAGCTAGAAATGGATGAAAATTCCATACTTTCTCCCTGCATTTCAGAAAAATCCAACAAAATACCAAAACATTGCAAAATATTTTAAAAAATACAAAATATTTCCCTTACTTCCAAACCAAATATTTTCAAAACCACAAAAAATATTTCATTTGTTTTCAATAACCGATCTCTATCCTGACCACTCAGGTAAAGATTTGGACCAAATATTCGCAAAAATCACAAAAATTGTTACTATCCCCAGCACTGCACTTCGGGAGTCTCGAACTCCGCTCACTCATTTCGCAGTTTGGGATGATGGATCCGATTGCCCGTAAATTGGAATCTTGACCAAAACTGGCGACCAAACACCGTCTCAATCGCATCCATTCACAGAAGAACATCTTGAAGTCGGACAACATCCTCGTACATTCTCATTAGCAAAGTGTAGACACCCCACCTTCGGCTACACTATTGGTAGAGATAGCTGGATGAATTGAGGACCATACCCCCAAATCTCAAGTCCAAACTCAGCCAAAATCACCCTTGTAAGCCCCAATCCATAGCCCAACTCAAGCCTGAACCCAGTCAACCCACCCCTAAACATCAGCCTAAAAAACCCCTCATAAGAAAAGCCAGTCAAAAAATCCTAAAAAAGTCAAACTCACTGAGTCAACCCGTTGAGTTAACCCGTTGAGTCAACCCGCTGAGTCAACCCGTCGAGTCAAAACACCGAGTCAACCCGCTGAGTCGACCCGCTGAGTCAACTCACCGAGTTAACCCACCGAGTCAAACAGCAGCCCCGAGAAATGACCATACCACGCGCTGGAAATTGAGGAACGTCCGTATGGGCGGCCCACAGCTGGCCGCCCAAAAATATTTACGGGTTCTGCCACTGCCCGCTGCTATAAATACCCCCTCCCCTTCTCATGTCACAGGCCACTTCCCTCTCTTCAGTCCGAGAGCTTTGAGTCCACCTCTCCATCCTTTAGCCCATTCCTCCACCAAGGAGAGCCCGAGTGAGGAGATCCTAGCCTTGGTCCACCCAGCCTAACCACTGGTCCAAGTCTCTCAAGCCATCCAAGTCTTGATCCAGCCACTCGAAGCCAATCCTTGCGACACCTCCGTCCATCTAGCTGTTCCTTACTAGCATCATCTCATTTGCATCTAGCATAAGTGCAACATTTACTTTTCTTCCAACCCCCCTGCTTCACTACAAGCACTTTGATCATTCAAACACACAGCATGCATCTCACATAAAGCACCTGTCAGTTCGAGCGTATGCTTTGGGCTTGCCTGTTAGTGGAATCTGCACATCAGAAACTCTTACTGTTCAGACCTGCATTCATGTACATATCACTACGAGCACTTTGAATATTCAAACACACAGCATGCATCATCTCGCATAAAGCACCTGTCAGTTCGAGCGTATGCTCTGGGCTTGCCTGTTAGTGAAACCTGCCCATCAGAAACTCTTACTGTTCAGACCTGCATTCATACATCATGTCATCTATGAGAATGTACGAGGATTAAAACAGACTTTCAAGTGTTAAGTTCGATTCTGTGAAGTAGAGACCGTACTTTGGTAGGGGCAGTGTGTGGGGTGCTTAACCTCTTCCCACCCTGTAACCGTGATCCCTTACCTCGAATCTCTGGCCGCAGATCAATAGGAGTCATTTTAGAGGAAGGAATCTTCAGATCCCCTTCTCTAACGTTTCTATGGGGTCTAGCCGACTGTAGATTCGAAATAACTGGCTAGTGGTGACTCTGGTCTTATATAAACTCATTTAAACACATCTAGCTTAACACAACAACAAAAAAAAGCCCTCGAGAACGAGGCAAGCTAGTGGCACAAACGGCGATTCGCACTCACGCATCCTCCTCTTCTTCTTTTCCCGAAAGGAAAGGGACGAGAACGTCGTGTGGGAGCGCGGAAACGGCGAGGGTCCACAGAATGGCGACTCTGCTGAGGATGAGCTAGTCCCAATAGTCGTGATCCGACTTGAAAAACAGAATCCTTCCCGTACTTGAAAGTTACTAATCCTCATACAATCTCATCTGCATAACATTCTACCCAAAAAAAAAAAAAAATCCCAAAACCAAAAAAAAAAAAAAAAAAAAATCCCAAAACCAGAAAAAAAGAAAAAGAAAATCCCAAAACCCAAAAAGAGTATAGTCCTCACCATTGCGCCTCCTCGGGCTCAACGTGTTCAGAAACAACTTCCCTCCCGTAGCATAATTCGCACTCGGGCACAGCAAGCCATGTCCGACCATGAAGAAGAAACTCATCTCTTTCCTGCTCTTGAGATGACCGAAGCGCAACCTCCAGCACAACAGCCCATTGATAATACGCCAATCATACAAGAATTGGCACAAGGAATGAGAACAATGCAAGAAATGCTCTTGCAATTCATGCAAGCATAAACCACCGTAGCAGCCAACAATCAGGTTGGCCCAGTTCAGCAATCTCAGCAGCCATGCTGAGTCCCTCCGGCCTCCAGTTCAAATCAAGCACAACCATCGGAGTCTGTCCAAGACTACCGACAGCAGCCGTCTCAGCCCTTCGCTATAGGGCATCCTCTTCAATACCTTCCCGCGATGACAGGGCCATCTCAGAGCACTCCCGTCGCAGGGACTTCTAGTCAGCTTCCAGTCAATCTTGCAAACAACAGTCTCAGTAGATCTCAACATGTCCCCACCGAGGGGACCCCTTTTCAATTTCAGCACATCCCCGCCGATGGGATTTCAATTCAATTTCCAGCAACAGGGACAGCACTGGCGAATGCCCACAATGGAGGTCAGTGTCAAGCCCACATCAATCAGCGGACAGTGGCGAATACCCAACAAGGGGGTCACTTCCCAGCATCTCAGCTCCTGCAAACAGGAGCACTTTTCAATTCCAGCACATCCCTGCCGATGGGATCCCAGTTAATTTTCAGCAATCTTCAATTCAGCAAACTCCAGTTAATTTCCAGCAATCTTTAATTCAGCAATCTCTAGTTAATTTTCAGCAAGTTCCAGTTCAACCTTCAGTACAGTCTCCAATTCAGTTACAATCCTTTCAAGCACAAGTTCATCCGAATCCAGTTCAATCATCAAATCAACTTCAGCAACCCGCGGTTGCTTTTCAGCAAACCCATAGGGTCGAAGACATCGACCACTATGCCAAAGAAGAACGTGCCTTACTCCAAGAGGCACCAGTCGCTTGAACAGATCATTCAGGACTGGACGAGTTGCGGGAGCAGTTCCAGATCTTGCAAAATCAGCTTCAGCGACAACAAGGAATCGATCTACCTTCAACCAAGTTTAGAGACTTGTGTCCTTTCCCATATGCTCAAGAACCTCAAAACTTGGAGGTACCAAAATTCAAAAGATACGATGGCAGCGGTTGTCCCACAGCATATCTCAAGGCCTTCTGTGGAGAGCTGAGTACAATCTCAGGAAATGAAGGGGCCCTCATTCGCTTGTTCCAAAAATCCCTGAAAGGCGATGCCCTAGATTGGTACACCTCATTGGACTGTCATCGCATCAGGACATGGGAACAACTTTTCCAGGCTTTCGTCGACAGATTCGCGTACAATCTCAACATGGCACCCAGAAGAGCTGACCTCGCGGCTCTTAGGCAAAGGAGTGATGAAACACTATCAGCTTATGTGGGACGTTGGCGAGCTATGGCAGCCAGAATGCGGACACCTATCGACGACGAAGAACAAATCTCCATGATTGTTCATTCAACATATCCGGGCATATCTGGATGTCTCATCTCGCATCCATATGCGAATTTCTCACAGTTGATCCGTGCTGGAGAGCAAGTCGAAGCAGGAATCCGTGCCGGGACAATCTCCCCATGGCCTCATCAAGCCACTCCAGTCAAGAGGAACAGAGTGGAGGGAAGACCCATCGGATATGGGAATGGAAACCGAAGTGGTTCTCCTCCCCGCCCGACAGAGGTAAACAACATCAATACCACTGCTCAGGGTAATCAATACGCTCCCCCACAGGGACATCAATAGCATCAGCAGAATCAGGTTCAGCACCAACCTCAGAGGTATCAACCACAACCGAATCCCCAACCACAGCCACAACCACCTCGACAACAGTAGCAGTTTAGAGGGAACGGTCAATACTCATACCAGAATAGGCAGAATTACAGGGAGCTCAGGAAGTTCACTCCACTCACCCAGCCACTTATTCAAGTCATGACTATGCTGGTACAAAAGCAGTTACTCACTCTGATGACACCTAGGCCTCCTCCTCATCCTCTGCCTCCGAACTACCGAGAAAATGAGTATTGTGCCTACCATCAAGGACGTGGCCACACCACTGATCGATGCTTTACTTTGAAGAATGCCATACAAGATCTGATCAACGACAGAAAGATAGTCATCTCAGTCCCTGGAACTCTTGCAGCAGCTTCCACCAACATTCTTCAGAATCCTCTGCCTCAATATCCGACGGATCCCAGTTCATCTCGAGGCCCCACCGTCAACAGCATAGAGGAAGGGGAGCGCCTCGATCGCTTCCTCTCTCCTATCCAGTCCATTCATGCCTACACCTATGGGCCGACAAATCCTCCTCCGATCTTGCAAGGGGCAAGTCCCTTTCTTCCTTCAGTCTCCGAGCCAGTAGTACTCGAAGGAACACTTCCATATGATGTGCCAATTGTTCAAGGGGCATCTTACGGCCCTTCATGTTGGGAGCCAGTCATTCTGGAAGGAGCACAATCATACATCGAGCCCACATATGAGCCTGTCATCTTGCAAGGGGCAACTCCAGTTCAAGAACAATACAATTCGCCATGGAGAAACCATACTCATCAGCAGCAAGAACCCATTGTATTGGAAGGAACTCCTCCAGTTGAGCCAGTCATATTGCAAGGGGCAAATCCCGGAGGCGTGTCAATCACACTATGACAGCTGGGACGAACAGAGAAACCTCCTGCCATATTAAGAGGACCAGTACTCATTTCATGGGAGCCTCCTGCTCCAGGAACGGTCAAGCCAGGACCGCAACCTTATGTGATCTATGAAGACAAGCCTCGATATTACCCCTTCAGCACAGGCAACAATGTAGTTCTCAAGGCAAAAGCTCCATACGAGGAAGATCTGGTACCCACACCAGCACCATTGCAAGAACCGGTGATCCTAGAAGGCAAAGGTGAGGAAAGTTATAAAGAGGTCCCATGGCACTATCCAGAATGTGCGGAAGTGGGAAACATGAATCCCAATGGGCATTGCATCCGAAGAGATAATCAAAACAGAGGAGATCCCAAAGGCGCTCTCTCAGGCCTCGGCAACAAAAATGAAGCCGCATACGATGTGGCGACTCAGCTCAAGTCAATCCCTGCTCAAATCTCAGTATGGGAGCTACTCTACACATCTCGCATACACCGAGAAATGTTTGCCAAAACCTTGAAAGATGCTCACGTCTCTTCCGATACGGCACCAGAGATGATAGCATTGATGATTGGACAACTCTTGGCTCCGCGCGCCATCACCTTCACCGATAATGAGCTGCCACCAGAAGGACGCGATCATGGGCGATCCCTCAACATAGCCTTACGATACAAAGACCTTTGTGTCCCATTGGTCCTTATTGATAATGGCTCAAGCTTAAATGTTTGCCCGCTCAAGACTGCGGAACGTCTGGGAATCAGTCCTTCTTCATTCCGACCCAGCACCATATGCGTCAGAGCATTCGACAACACCCGCCGATCAGTGGAAGGGGAGGTCGACATAGAGGTACAGATAGGTCCTGAAATCTCCACTATCACATTCCAAATCCTGGATATATCAGCCTCTTTCAACATGTTGCTCGGACGACCTTGGCTGCACAAGGTGGGGGCTGTGCCATCAACCTTGCATCAACGGGTGAAGTACATCTGTGGAAATCAAGTGATCTCTATCCATGCAGAAAAGGAGCTCATCATTCCTTCCAATGCTGCTGCCACTGAACCAGACATCCCGGTCATCGATATCCAGCACTCTGAAGAAGACATCCCGTTTCACAGTTTCGAATTCGAGACTGTGAACTCTATCGCCAATCCAGAACCGATAAGGGTGGACCGTGTCTTTTCACCGGCAGAACGTCTGAGCCTCAAATACCGAATGAAGAATCATTTCAAGGCTAGAAAGGTACCGCTGATATATAACCAACGCAAATGGGGACTCAGATACAGGGCAATCTTCATGGACAAAAGAAGGAAGAAATTTCGGTGCTCACCCGTCCAATTCGTCAAGCCAGGAGAACCTTGCAAAGATTCAGGAGGGAATCAACCAACTGCACTACACAAAGGCCTTCCGATGAGCCTAGCTTGGGCCACATGCCCCCCCATTCGATGGGATCAGATTCTCGAACCGTCTAAACCTCCAGAGGAAGAAGAAAATGATGAAGATGAAGAAGAAAGTCAAATACAGCAGCTTCAGGATCAGGTTACTCTGATACCTGCTCCCAACCAGGGGCACAACCTGCCCACTTCAAGTCCAACCAGTCAGGGGCACAACTTGCCCATCTTAACATCAATCAGCAAGGGGCACGACTCGCCCATATCAACATCATCAATCATCAGCCAGGGGCAGAAGCAACCCATCCATTGGACCAAGAAAGGGAAGTGGACAGCCCTAGATTGGTCCGATGTCCAGATCCCAAGTATGTGTCTCACTGTAGAACCAGACGAACTGCAATGCGAGGTAAGTGATCCGGGAGGGACTGAGTACGACTCAGATCTCGAGCCCAACCAGCGAGAAATCATGGTCATTGAGCCAGACTGCGATTCTTCGCCCGAATCGTCAACCCCCACCTCTTCAGGGGAGGAAGTGTGGGGTCTTGAATGGTCATCCGTTCCCCTAACTCTTGAATCAGCCAAAGAGCCATCTGAGGGCTCTGGCTTCCCAAAAAAAAAATGCCTATTTAAGCAGCGATCAGAACTTTGGGACAAGTTGGGCTCAATCATGGTCTGCAATGCCCACTTATTCAAAGTCCCATGATTTTGAAAATCCAAAAAAATAAAAAACCTTCAAAAGCCAAAAACATCTAGCATTTCCATTTCAGAAAAATCTCAAAAACCAAAAAATATTTCTTTTCCTGCATCCAATAGTGTGCCAAGTTCGTCTAAAGAGTCGCATGAGTTTGAAGTCGAAACATATGATTTCGACATCGAATTAGACTTTGAGCTCATGGGTTTGGACGAAGCTCGGGATGAGGAAGATGATGACCCGGCTCCCGAACTAGAGGATCTCCTCAAAAAGTTTGAATCTAAAGCCAATATTGCAGCCGATGATTTCGTGATAGTAAACTTGGGGACACCTGAAATCCCTAGGGAAGTACACATTGGAAAATCGTTGCCACCTGAGATGAAACAGAAAATGATAGAGTTCCTAGTTCCAAGATTGTCCAACTTCGTGTTCTCATATGAAGACATGCCGTGGCTCGATGAAGAGCTCGTTGTACACCATCTGCCAACCAAGGCAGATATGAAGCCAGTGAAGCAGAAACTTCGAAGAATGAAGCCAGAATGGGCTCTGAAAGTCCGAGATGAAGTCATCAAACAGTACGATGCGGGATTCTTGGTAGTCTCCAACTACCCTGAATGGCTCGCCAACATCGTACCAGTACCGAAGAAGGACGGCAAGGTTCGAATGTGCATCGACTTCCGAGATCTCAACAAAGCCAGTCCTAAAGACGACTTCCCCTTGCCACATATCGACACTCTGGTCGACAACACTGCTGGATATAAGATCTTCTCATTCATGGACGGGTTCTCAGGTTACAATCAGATCAAGATGGCCGTCGAATATCGCGAGAAGACATCGTTTATCACTCCCTGGGGAACTTTCTGTTACAGGGTAATGCCATTCGGTCTGAAGAACGCAGGAGCAACATATCAGCGGGCAATGACAGTACTATTCCACGGCATGATGAACAAAGAGCTTGAAGTATATGTGGACGATATGATCGTCAAATCTCACACAGTTGAAGGACATTTTGAAGATCTGAAGAAGTTATTCAACAGATTAGAAAAGTACAAGCTCCACCTCAACCCTCAGAAATGCGTCTTCGGTGCAATGAGAGGTAAGCTCCTCGGCTTTATGGTGAGCGAGGATGGCATCAGGGTCGATGAGACCAAAGCCAGAGCAATCATCGAGATGCCCCCTCCTAGAACCGAAAAAGAAATTCGAGGCTTCCTCGGCATAATTCAATACATCAGTCGCTTCATCGCACAGCTCACACCTATTTGTGAGCCCATTTTCAAGCTCCTTCGGAAGAACGCTCCAAAAGAATGGAATGATGATTGCCAAGTCGCTTTCGATCGCATCAAGAAATATCTCATGAATCCTCCAGTCCTAGTGCCACCTACTCTTGGACGTCCACTATTGTTATATATCTTGGTAGCAGCAGAAGCCATCGGCTATGTACTCGGCCAGCACGACGAGACCAGGAAGAAGGAACAAGCAATATACTATTTGAGCCGAAAGTTCACCGACTACGAGACTAGGTACTCCCCGATCGAGAAGACTTGCCTCGCCCTAGTCTGGGCAACTCAGCGACTCCGTCAATACATGCTTGCATTCCCTATTCTCCTCCTCGCTCACATGGATCCGCTCAAATACCTGTTCGAGAAACCGACACTCACTGGAAGGATAGCTAAATGGCAGCTACTCCTATCTGAATTCGACATCACCTATGTCACTCAGAAGGCAATCAAGGGACAGGCCCTCGCCGATCATCTTGCCGCCCACTCCCTCCTGGATTATCAACTGCTCAAGACATTCTTCCCTGATGAAGATCTCTTGCTTATCGAAGGGGAAGAAAAGAAGAAGAAAGATGAGTGGACATTATTTTTCGATGGCGCAGCAAATTCTAAAGGGAGTGGTATTGAAGCTATTCTCTACTCTCCAGATGATGTCCCTATTCCTATCTCAAGGCGCATAGCATTCGAATACACCAACAACATGGCAGAGTATGAAGCATGCATCGCTAGCTTAAGGGAAGCCATAATCTTGGGCGTCAAGAAGCTACGAGTATTTGGAGACTTACAGCTTATCATCAATCAGACCAATGGCGAATGGAAAACCAAGGACGAGAAGTTGATACCATATCATGTGTATCTTGAAAATTTGATCGAGGAGTTCAAAGAAGTCACCTTCTCATACATGCCCAGAGCCAAGAACCAGTTTGCAGATGCTCTCGCCACACTTGCATCAATGCTCGAGATACCAAAAGGAGCTTCAGAATGGGAGCTCACAGTCGAAATTCAAGAAGAACCTGCTTTTTGCCTGCAAATAGAACAAGTCGAAGCTGTCCCTGACAAACCCTGGTATGCCGACAGTAAGCAATATCTCGAAACCCAGGAATATCCAGAGTCAGCAACAGCAACAGATCGCCGAACCATCCAGCGTTTGGCCGGCCAGTTCACCATCAGTGGCGCAGTTCTTTACAAGCGATCCTATAATCACATCCTCCTTCGATGTGTCGATGAAACAGAAGCTGCAAAGATCATGAAAGAAATACACGAAGGAATTTGTGGCCCACACATGGACGGGCACATGATGGCAAAGAAGATTTTATGACTCGGCTACTATTGGCTCACCATGGAGACAGACTGCTGCCAGCACGTCAAAAAATGCTTCAAATGTCAGGAGCATGCAAATCAAATTCATGCCCCCTCATCAGAGTTGTACAACCTGACGACCCCCTAGCCCTTCTCCATGTGGGGACTCGACATCATCGGTAAGATTAGTCCCGAGGCATCAAACGGTTATGAGTATATACTTGTGGCAGTCGACTATTTTACCAAGTGGGTAGAAGCAGCCTCCTACACCATGATTGCAGCATCTCAGGTGATCAAATTCATGAAGAACAACATCATATGTCGGTATGGAATCCCCAATGTTATCATCACAGATAATGGGACCCCATTCGTCAACAGAAAGATGGATGATTTTCTTAGCAAATTCAAGATCCAACGTCATCGATCAAGCCCCTACCGTCCCCAGATGAATGGTGGGGTAGAAGCCGCAAACAAGACAATCGTCAGGATACTCAAGAAGATGGTCGTGACCTATCGGGATTGGTCAGATATGCTCCCATATGCACTTTGGGCTTATCGAACGTCTGTACAGTCTGCTACGAGTGTTACTCCTTTCGAGCTTACTTATGGAATGGAGGCAGTTCTGCCAGTCGAGGTGGAAATACCATCATTATGAGTGTTACTCGAAAGCGAAATTGAAGAAGGAGAATGGCAACGGGCCAGATTCGATCAGTTGCAGCTAGCAGATGAAAAGCGCATGCGTGCGCTAAGTCATTCCCAGTGTTATCAGAAAAGGATCGCTCGGGCTTACAACAAGAGAGTCCGAAAAAGAAGTTTCAAGGTAGGCGACATGGTCATGAAGAAGATTCTACCGTCACACCTTCCGGATCCCAGAGGAAAGTTCAAACCTTCATGGGACGGGCCACTGATCGTCAGAGAAGTACTTCCCGGAGGCGCCCTCAGACTTACCAGCATGAGAGAGGTGGACCTTCCTAAGCCAATCAACGCCGACAAAGTAAAGATCTTTCACGGGTAAGTCATTCTGACCTTATCCAGAGTTACTTTAATAGAGCTGAAGTCAAGAGGTCAAAGCTAAGACCTCTGAGAAATCATTTCCGTCCACCAACAAGTGTTTCAAATAAGGGGATTCAAAAGAAAAAGAAAAAAATATACAAAAAAAGAGAGAAAAAAAGAATACAAAAAAAAAGGAAAAGGGAAGCCAAAGCAAGGCACCCAAGAAAAAATCAACCCAAGAAGAAACACAGTCATCCATCCATTCATCTCAGAAAGGTCGGTAGTAAAGACCGACGGCTCTATCATCGTAACCTAGGATAAGGGCTGAAGGACTGCCATCGGCCGGCAACGACGGATTCCCAACCTCTAGCTGCCGCAGTTATTCAAAGATCCAAAAAAAAGAAAAAAAAAAAGAGAAAGAAAATGTGTGCCTAAACAAAGAGGGTGGAGTGAAAACCCGAAAGGGCGCTCCGAGTAAAAACAGTGGGCATACAACGGACTTGGTGAAAACCCGAAAGGGCGCCGAGGGTAAAAACAGCATAGCTGCCAAGGGGTAGGCAAGATCAAACACCCGGGACATGGTGAAAACCCGAAAGGGCACCACGGGCAATAATGACGGGAAAAGGCCGGCTGTGGTGAAAACTCGAAAAAGCGCTGCAGGTAAAAATGGCTCAAATAGAAAAAGAAAAAAAAATGAAAAGTGCAGGTACCAGGAAATCAGATAGTCTAGATCGGTTCGAGCAGTCACAGTTTAAGAACAAGAAGAAGTGCAGTCAGAAACAAAGAGCTCTACAAATTCTAATAATCTCAGGAGGCAACAGTTTTCATTGCCTACACCTTTAGGGAACCAAAGGATCACACAAGTCAAATCTTGAGACATCAGTAAAAGCATTGGCTGAGCCCCCAGTTTTGATTCCTATATCCCGACACAAAATCCAGACACACTCACAAGACAACTCATGGCACAGTAGATTTTCAAACAGTTTTCTCTTTTTTCATTAAAAGCATCATATTTCTTTTACACATATCATGTCATCTTTTTTAAAAAATACAAAAAAATCCATCATCATCAATCATATATGCAAAAAAGAATGTGCAGGTGGCCAACACAATCAATCTCTACCCTCCTCCTCGGCCACATCAGGTAAGTCCCCTGACTTATAATGAAATAGTCTCGCTCTCAACCTGCTCACCTCCATACGCAGGTAATGCACCTCATCTCGCTCAAGGGTACGGATCGCCGTCTCCTCATCAGACAACCTCTGATCAGCAGCCAATCTTTGCGACATCATCTCACAATGATACCGAAGTGCGGAAATCTCAGACAGCAAATGGCCATGAGTGGCCAAAAGGAAACCAGGATCAATGAACGGGCGCTCCTCAAAGGGTTCATATGAACCAGATGAAGAGCCGGCATCTCCGAGGATATCCTGCTCATCCTCATCAGCAGTCTGGTGCCAGCAAGGGATACGTCGATACAAAGATTGCTCAGCAACCCAGTACTGATATGGGGCGGTCGCCATCGGAAAGGCCCGCAACTCAAAACCAAGCAGATCAGCAGTCAGATAACTCGCCCAAGATCCATCGACCCGAGTCCTAAAGTCAGAGATCCTAGACGGAAGTGCTCGACGCCCGATACCCGCGAAAGCAAAAAGAGGAACATCTTGCTCGTACCCAAACTGCCGCAGGAACCAGATAGGATGATAAGAAGAATAAGATCGAAAGCCTACCAACAGCAGAGGAAGGCGGTGCGCATCACAAAGCACTGGAGGGAGTGAAAGCCAAGATGACTCCCAACGAACATTCCAGTCACGAAGATCAGCGAACATCCTGCGATACAAAGGCTCGCTCATCCTAGCTGTATGCGGAAGAAACTCCATGATGTACCGCATAAGGTCTGGGCGACAGGTGTCAAGAAATGGTATAGGAACAGTCAGCGAAAGACTCTCCCATAGCCAGACCTGATCACAAGAAAGAAAAGAAGTTCAGCTAGAGCAAGGCAATACCTAAAAAGCAAGAAGAAAAAGGTACAGAAAAGATACCTGAAGAAATGCACAGCAGCCGTGAAGGACACGAGTACGGCCTAGGGCACAGTCAGTCAGCCCATTAAACAGCTCGGCCGAGATGAGAAGTGATCCCCTGCTGTCGGATAGCTCGAATCATCACCTCAAAAAGCAAAGGAGTCTGGGACCTGCGCCATCCCGAGAACAGCACCTCAGCTATCAAGCAAAACATTAGTGCATTCCGAGCAAAAACAGATCCGGCCACACTCCGAGGACCCGAAAAAAGATCATACAACAAGTTCAAGGAGAACACTACAGCATCCTGGCCGGCAGCAGCAGGCCGAGCAAGATAAGGAAACCCGAACCAGTTCTGCGGTGTGGCAATCTTCGGCGATGTCTTCGGCGAGAAATACTGAGTATAATCCCAAGGTAGGCCTGTCAAGCGTGCAAGCTCCTCCAAAGAAGGTCCCATCTCCATATCATTGAACGCAAACAAGTTCAACGAAGGGACCCAGTCAATCAAGGCAGCTCCAAGCATCCTCCAATCAATGTCAACTCTAGCCATATGGATCAGACTGCCGAAGCCATAGGACTCCAAATCTCGAATCTCATAAGCTGACAAGCTGTCAAGCCAAGCTAGCAGTCGTGGCGAGCAAGAAGGACGAGGAAGCAGCTGACAAGTCCTCACGGGTACCCCCTCCAGAACAAAAGGCCCAGAAATCAATGACAGCTCATCGAGGATCGGAAGATCAACGGGCGAAGGAGAAGGAAAAGCTAGAACCTCTGCAAACTCGACAGCTCCTGACATGCCCTCAGTAACGGCTATGTCTGATATAGTCGCATCACTGTCCGAAACTGTCATAACCTTAGCCGCATGGGAAGACTTGCCCACCTCATGAACAGAGTGCGCGAAAGACCGACGATCAGGAGAAGGACGATACTCTCTAGCAAAAGGGCTATCGGTGAAGATCACACCACACATCGTGACATCCTGGCCAATCTGACCATCGAAAAATGCATCTGAGCCATCAAGAAGGGTCTCGGCGACCCCGATCAAAGAATCAACGGTCAAATCTGGACTTGCGGCCCTCTCCAGCAGGAGATCATGAATCCAGTCATCATCCTGGCCGATCAAAGGGATCATCGAGGCATCCACACCGTCCATCATCAGGGGGATATCATCAATGATCACATCAATTCCACCCAAACAAGTATGCCGCATATCTTGGCCCTCATCAAGAGCATCCAAACCGTCAAAGGTATCATCTGAACCATCCATACCGTCCAGACATGAGATCAGCCCATCTATGTCCATCATACCCCCATCACCACCATCAATCACATCATCTAGGTGGCCCACATTCAAGGGATGTATAGCCTCACCTATGTCCCATCTCCTCATATCATCCATACCATCCAGTTCTCCCACAATCAAAGACCCATTCCAATCTGAAATCTCAGCATGGCTGCCATTAATGGGGCCATTCAAAGCTCCACCAACCACCATCCCTAACCCCTCATCAATACCCCCATTCAATGCACCATCTCTACCATCCATTAAAGAAATCCCTCCATCATTAAAGCCTTCAACACTTTCTGAAGTGTGGGACCCACCATAGACAGCCCCCACAGCCCCTAAATCTCCACCATCCATTGCTTGAGAAAAGACAAACCAAGAAAAAGACAAAAGAAGGAGGGAAGATAAGACAAGGAGAATATTCATGGCTGCAATCGAACCCGGACGTGCAGGGAATGAGGGGACAAAGACAGTGGACTGTGAAGAATGTCTGAGCACGAGCCAGCCCAGGCCGCACAAGAGGCGAGCCTTGGGCGGCCCCCGCTCTGGGCCGCCCGTACGGATGCGCTCCCTCTCTCTCCGCGGGATTGGCTCCATGGTTGTTGGTAGGTGAGACTGACAGTCCACGTCAGCAAATGGCACCCTGAGGGCCGCCCAAGGCCCCAATCCACTCTAGATTTCGATTGAGGTTGATCAGAATCATTTAGAAGGTACCCCACCTATCCAATCACGAAGCACTACGGCCAGAATGGGTCTGATCAAGTCAAAGAGAGGGAAAGATGATCAAGAGGGGGCCACAAGCAATCCGAGTCATTCAAAGACTAAATCATCATGATCTAAACCATGGAAGAACCTACATGAGCCATCAAATAGCAAGATCAAAGGCCCGATCATCAAGAGAAGGGCCAGAATCCAAGATCTGATCATCAAGTGGGCCCACAAGGCCAAGTCAAGCGATCTGAGACGTTCAAGTCATCATCCACACCATGAGAAGCCTTCTTAGCTTCACAAATCATCAAAAAGAGGTGCTCCAAAGTAAAGCTCAGGTCTCAAGTGGGCCCACAGGGCCGAATCAAACAATCTGAGCCTTTCAAAGACTAGATCAGCATGATCTAAACCGTGGAAAAGCTTACACAAGTCATGAAACAGCAAGATCAAAGGCTTGATCATCAAGAAAGAAGGCCAGAATCCAAGATCTGATCATCAAGTGGGCCCACAGGGCCAAAATCAAGCAATCTGAACCGTTCAAGTCATCATCCATACAGTTAAGAAGTCTCATCTCCCACAAATCATTAAAGAATGAGTCAGAAATCAGAGCATCCAGGCGTCATCAAGTAATTTGAGAAGAATTGAGGTTGTATATTCATCCAGAAGAGTTCGATACAGAAGAAAGTAAAAGCAAAAAGTTGTACATCAAGCAAGCTAATACACCTTCACAAAGGCAGGCTACAAGTCGCCAACATAGTCGTCATCGTCCCTCCTCTCGTCCCGCTCCCGACGGTAAAGATTCATCAAAGGAGCTGTCACTGAGCCTCCAACATATCTACGACGGCCCCCTGGAACATAGAGCAGAGGAAGCAAAGGCCCCTGGCCGTACAGCAAATGCCACTCATCATAGTCGCGATCCGGGATCGTAAAACGAAACATGGGCTGGCCCGCAAGAGCATCAGTCATCTCGTCAGCAGGAATCTGAGCAGCTAGAGGTGCAAAACAAGGGACCCGAGCCACCCCAGTGACCTGCCAAAGCAGCCTCTCACCCAGATGCCACTGAAATGATTCAGCGTCAGAAAGCATGATACAGAGACATGAAGCATCATATGCCTCCACACGCTGAGGGGTGTAATAGAGAGGGAAGCTAGCATACGGCATCCGAGCAAGCTACAACAAATGAGGTCACCACGATCAGTTACAGTGCAACACGAGGGATAAGGAAAGCAAGATACTTACATCGTCAACGGTCAATCCATCTATGTCGGCACGCCAGTTGTCCCCGGAGACTCGAGAGTTCCACTGACAATTTTGTTTATGCCAGTACATGTGGCTATACAAAGATGGCTCGATATCATCCCCCATCCTCGGCGCGAGATGGGGAAAATGGTCATAAAAGTAAGTCTGGGCAAAGGCATACCTAACAATTAGAAAGAGGAGGAGGGTAAATGTCTCCAAGAAAAGGGAAAGAAGAAGTACCTCAACGACAGGCCAGAAACCGGTGTAGGACCGACTATTCCGTCAGGTCTTATCCAGACCCTGGAAAATATGAGTCAGGATAGCCCCGTTCCAATTGTAGGGACGGTGTAGATCCTCAACCAAGCGAAGAAATTTAGGATCGACCCTCTCATTGGCGTGGCAGAGAAGGAAGGACCCGAAGGCGTAAGTGATCATGGCCCGTGCTTTGTGGAGGGCCTCTAGCTCGGTAGTGGGGATGACGGAGGAAAAAGTGTTGTAGAACCATCGCATCTTTACTTGATGGCCTTGGAATTCATCCTCGGGTGGGACATCACTGACAAGCCGTAGCCAGTCAGTGGAAGTGATGGGAGCCAGAGAGCTGACTTGGGGAACAACTGCCCCATGACATGGAAAGCCTATTTGCATATAAATATCCAGAGGAGTTATTCCCCATTCACCACAAGGGAGCTGGAAGGTGTGGGTCTCGTCCCGCCACCTCTCGCAAAGGGCCGCGAGCATTATGTGGTTGGCACTGTTGTTATGAAAACGTAAGGTGAGGAGGTCAGCAAAAGGAGTACCAGCCAATACTCGTTCAAGCAAGGGCTGTGGATCCTTCACCCAGTTGTCCCAGTGATCCCTGGTACCTCGACCCTTGATAGTGGGAAGAGGTTGGTGCTCCATAGCCAAGGAACACATGTGGTCCCCTCGGCAGATGATGAAGGCAGGATCATCCTCATCAATCACTCGACGTCTTCTGGTACCGTCCGCCATTGAATCCTACAAGCTTGGCAAGGTAAGTCCCTATCCTTTACCCGTTAAAATCCAAATTATCATCCAGGAAACCCATGGGATTGGACTCACATTCAAATGCAAGATCTAAAGTCCAACTCCATGTGTTACCTAGGATATGTGTTGGGCCCATTGAAGAAAATCAAGGCCCACCTTAAAGAAGGTTGCATGGCATGCCTTAGGCAAGAAAAGTCCATCATCCAAGGACACATTTTGGACAACAAATGCACTCAAGTGCCATGAGATTAACAAAGGATAAGAATCCTACTTCACATGAGAAGCTCCTCTTCAAAGTTCATATGTGGCCAAGGATTTATCCATTTTTTTATGCCAAGGCCATGATTCTCACTTAAGATGTTTCCATCTTTTTACACATGTACATGGACAAGTGGGGTATAGAAAGGAAGTGGGCCCCCAAGAGCAACCCAAATGCCTCACCTCAATGGATTGAAGGGAGCACATAGCCCACTTGAAGAACATGAGGACCCATTCATGGGTTAACCATGGGCACCCCTATGTGCACCATCTTGATGAAAGTTTTGACCATGAAAGTACAACATGGCGGTCTACCCACAAACATATGAATCAAAGAAGCTAATGGTAAAAAAGTTGATGCACATAGCCCACATGAAGAATCAAGTTGAAAATGCCCATGAAAGGGCAAGTTTGGGCAACTTATGTGCACCAATTTCTTTACAAAACAAGGGGACCATTTGAGCACAAGAGGGCATGGCTTGATGAGTCACCCAACCATCACAAAAATGGCTAAGAATGGTATACATAGCCCACTTGAAGATCAAAATCTAAAATGCCCCAAAGCATGGGACAAAATTGGGCAACTTATGGGTATCATTCTTTCTCACAAATTGGAAGAAAAATTACTCATCTTTGAGAATGATGGTGGATGACCCATTAAGCACCCCAAGGAAGTTCAAGTAGCTATGGTTGCATGGATAGCTCACTTGAAGGAGGATCATCCACTTGAGATTGATAACATCTAAGGAAACTCTTGAGGACCACTTTCCTCCCACAAAGAAAAAAACCATTTGAACTTAGTGAGATTGTTGGAACAACTCACTCATGGGACTTGTAGATGATCAAGTAACTCAAGTCCTCCATCCATCAAAAGAAAAAGAATGAAAGAAAAAAAATCCTACATGAACAAAGTGTAGTGGTGCACACATGGTCCAAAGAAATCCAAATTTCAATGAGGGCCCAAAAAGCCCATTCATATGGAAAAATCTTAAGGAACCCACCACACTTTGTACATAAGGATGTACATCATAATCAAGGGATGGTAGAAGATTTGGGCTACTTGCCCATAAAGGCCCAACTAAGAAATCTATCCCACTTGAGATCCAAGTGAAGAATGGGCTAGTTACCTTGGTCCATACACATGTGAAGAAAGATGGGGTCACCTAAAGTAAGCCCCATGAGCCCAAAACTTGAGATGGGCCCTACCATGCCCATGGGCCCAAACCTTGGAAAGAAAATGAAAAAGAAAAAGAAAGCTCCGAAGGAAATAACAAGAACAAGAAAGTAAGAGGGAGCCCAAAATGAAGCATTGGGCCCATCAAATACACCAAGGGCCATTACTTCACTTTGAGCCCATTTGATACATACGAAAAGAGGTCCAACTCCCATGGAAAAGATAGTATATTTTGCCATGCACACTTGATGGACATGGCAAAATTACCCTTTACATACACATGAAGGGAGTGTGAAAAGAAGAAAAGGAAAAATGAAATGGAAAGCTTGCAATGTCCTTCTCCATGCACCACCTTTGAAATAGATTGGAGATCTAGAAAAGGGTCAAGAACACTTGGGCCCACCTTCACTTCTTTTGAAATAGCTACATGAAGAAAAGAAAGGAACCATGAGAAACAATGAAGAAGGAAAAAGACAAAAGAGAAAGGGAATGGTCCATACCTTTACCACTCACCAAAGAGGGACCACCTTGCTGTCCCAAAACTTCTCTAAGGCCCACCACTTGAGAGGAGCAAAGAACCACCAAAAGGAGAGAGAAAACTTTGAGAAAGAAAGAGTATGAGAGAGAGAAGAGAAAGATTGCACGTTGGATGGGGTAGGGGTGCCCCATGTTATATAGAAAAGGGGGGTGCACCCCTTTACCCAACCCACTGAAGAAACCAGGGGTCAGAGGCGGTCCGGGCGGTGCCCAGGGGGCAGTCCTACCTCCCACCCAGTTGAAACGACCTCTCCTCCTCTCTCCTTGGGAAGAACTCCTCCTTGGGAAGGGTGGTTGCAAGTGAATCTTGTACCTCCTTGTAAGAATGAAGTGATGGAAGATAATGGTGAGAAAAAGTAAGAAATTTCACCAAAATCTCATCTTGTGAGAAATTGGTGAGAAATTGGGTTGATGATGTGGAAAAGTTCCATGGAATTTTCAGGGAAAAGAAAGAAAAAATTGACTTGGTCAAACAACGATCTCAACCATCTAAAGGCATGACCTGATGATCTGAACCATTCTAAGAAGAATCCCAAGAATCTCCGCCCTTGATTACTGTTTACTTGTACAGTTTTGGGTCCGAAGACCTTAAACTACGTCAGGATCAATATCCCGAGGGATTTTAATAAAAACCAGCATCGATCCCAGCCGTTTAGGCCAAGATCTGATGACCTGGATTATTTCAAAAAATCACAAAAAAGAATGTATGTTCAGCTTGTACAAAAAAGTGGTCCGAAGACCTTAAACCACGTCGGGATCAAGATCCCGAGGGACTTTTTAAATAAAAGCTGGTAGCAGTCTGGATCGTTCGGATCAAGATCCGCTGACACCGGACATTTTTCAGAAAACAAAAAAATATGTTGCACTCTTTTGTACAGTTTAGGGTCCGAAGACCTTAAACTACGTCGGGATCAATATCCCGAGGGATTTTAATAAAAACCAGCATCGATCCCAGCCGTTCAGGCCAAGATCTGATGACCTGGATTATTTCAAAAAAATCACAAAAAAGAATGTATGTTCAGCTTGTACAAAAAAGTGGTCCGAAGACCTTAAACTACGTCGGGATCAAGATCCCGAGGGACTTTTTAAATAAAAACCGGTAGCAGTCTGGATCGTTCGGATCAAGATCCACTGACACCGAACATTTTCCAGAAAATAAAAAATGTGTTTGCACTCTTTTGTACAGTTTTTTTTGGGTCTGAAGACCTTAAACTACGTCGGGATCAATATCCTGAGAGATTTTCAATAAAAATCGGCATCGGTCTTGATTGCTCAAGTCAAGATCCGACAACACCAGACATTTTTCAAAAAAATCATAAATATATATATATATATATATATATATATATATATATATATATATATATATATATTTTCAGCATTCTCTTGTACAATTTTTTGGTCCGAAGACCTTAAACTACATCGGGATCAATATCCCGAGGGATTTTAATAAAAACCAGCACCGATCCTAGCCGTTCAAGCTAAGATCTGATGACCTGGATCATTTCGAAAAAATCACAAAAAAGAATGTACTTTCAGCATGTATATAAAGTTTTTTGGTCCGAAGACTTTAAACTACGTCGGGATCAACATCCCGAGAGATTTTTAATAAAAACCAGCATCGATCCCAGCCGTTCAAGCCAGGATCTGATGATCTGGATCATTTCCAAAATACCAAAAAGATTTTTTGAGTTTTCTATAAAAACCAGTATCAATCTCAACCACTTGAGTTGAACTCTGGAACCTTTTAAAATAAATAAATAAATAAATAAAAATAAAAATAAAAAATAAATAAATTTTTTGCCATCAATTGCAACTGCACAAATTCATCCTCAATGGTCCGAAGACCTAAAATTACACTGGGATTAACTTCTCGGGGGCTTTCTTTCCTAACCTGTTCCGGACATGGCTGACACTTGATCGTACGGGTGGCCGGAATCTTTTAAACAGGCAAAGGCTGAGGCGGGCAGAACCCTGTAATCCTGTTCGTGTTGAACGCACCGTGATAGACAACCTTGATTTAGAAGTCGCTGTTGAATCTGACGGATGTTCCATGTTCCTAAAACTCATGAAGGGGATTAAGGATATTGGGAGGTGGAGCGCACCCTCATGGAATTGTGAGCAACGTAAGGCCCCAAACTGAATTGACTAAGGGAAATGTGAGGATGTGGCTCATTTTGTGGCCGAAGGAGTCCGTTAGACGATACGTGGTCTATGTGCATTGCACATGAGGAGCAGGCAACTTTGTGGGTGTGTTGACTGAAAACCCTCAAAATCTTCTCATCCGAAGATGTAAAACTACGGCACTTAACTGTGTGAGACTCGTCTTGCTCGTTGACGTAAAATGGATCGGGTGCCTTACCAGCAGTAGAAGCTGGAAGTGGATGAAAATTCCACACATTTCCTTGCATTTCAAAAAAATTCAACAAAATACCAAAACATTGCAAAATCACCTTTTCAAAATCACAAAATATTTCCCTTACTTTCAAATCAAATATTTGCAAAAATCAAAAAAAATATTTCCCTTGCTTTCAAAACAAATATTTGCAAAAATCACAAAAAATATTTCCCTTGCTTTCAAATCAAATATTTTCAAAAAATCACAAAAATATTTCCTTTGTTATCAATAACCGATCTCTATCCTGGCCACTCAGGTAAAAATTCGGACCACATATTTACAAAAATCACAAAATTGTCATATCCCCCAGCACTACACTTCAGGAGTCTTGAACTCCACTCTCTTCACAATTTGGGATGACGGATCTAATCGCCCGCAAATTGGAATCTTGACCAAAACTGGCAACCAAGCATCGTCTCAATCACATTTATGCCCAGAAGAACATCTTGAAGTCGGATAACATCCTCGTACATTCTCATTAGCAAAGAAACAGCATCTTGGGATGATGGACCTGATCGACCACAGGTCGGGATCTTGACCAACCCGCTGACCAAACATCTGCATTAAAAAGAAAAACCCCAGGGAAGCACAACCCTGCAAGCAATAAGCTCAAAAGCAAAATCATCAAACTAAAAGAGAATGAGCCAAGCCATGCATTCATCATCAAATATGCATCTCCATGAATCAGCATCCATCGCATCAATCATCATGTTTACCTACTTTCAAAATAAAAGTCGGTTACCCAAAGACCCCACAGGCATCCCTAGTGGAGGCACGTGCAGACCAAATTTTCATTTCAAAAGATAAAAAAAATTCCTATTTGCAAATAAAAAAACCCACGGAGTATCACTCCCCAGAGTGGGTATCTTTTCAAAAACCCAAAAAATATTTTTCCAGTAGAGCGTTTAGCCTCTAAAACACCAGGAGATCTTCCATATCTCTGGGTAGGAACAGACGCAAAAATCAAATAAGATTTTATGTCTCGCGGTTTCCCCGGAGACCATCGGATCTAATGCACTCAAAGTACGGTCGAACTGAACTCCAGTGTCAGTGCGGTCGTACCACATGCCAAGATACAAAAAGATGAAAGCCAAAAGGCTTGGTCAAAGAAACCATTTAAACAGGTGGAAACGATGAATTGTAACCCAAGTATCAAAATCAGCTGATTGGGTGGAAAGAGTTCACCCGCACATACCTAGGCGTGGATGCCTGAAGTACCTTAACTGAGTCCAAGTCGGCGTAGTAGAACCCCGTAAGACTATCTGACGTTGGGCGTCTAACCACTTTGACAGTCAAGCGAAATAAGTACTCCTGGAGTGATCTGGGAAAACATCAAACATCACACAATCAGTCTCAGGGTCAGTATCCTCGTAAGACTAGTGACGCAGAGGCTCTGCTGTACCTTTCCGATGTTAATACTGATCGGGAATGGAAGGGTTGCGATTGGGTACCCAGGTTGCAGCAAACTGCAGGGACAATTGCAATGTTTTCTCCAAACTCCCGCGGTATGTGCCAGTTATCAATTTCCAAACAATCATCTGACTCAGATACAAAGGACAACAAAGATTCCAGACCATAATCGAGGAAAGAATGAATTGCAAACCAAGCATCGAAACCAGCAGGTCGGGTGGAAAGAGTCCACCCGCACATACCTAGGCGTGGATGCCTGAAGTACCTTGACTGAGTCCAAGTCGGCGTAATAGAATCCCGTAAGACTATTTGACGCAGGGCGTCTAACCACTTTGACAGTCAAGCGAAACAAGTACTCCTGGAGTGATCCGGGAAAACATCAAACATACAATCAATCACAGGGTCAGTAACCTCGTAAGACTAGCGACGCAGAGGCTCTACTGTACCTTTCCGATGTTAGTACCGATCGGGAATGGAAGGGTTGCGATTGGGTACCTAGGTTGCAGCAAACTGCAGGGACAATCGCAACGTTTTCTCCAAACTTCCGCGGTATGTGCGAGTGATCGATTTCCAGACGATCAACGGGCACAGATGCAAAGGCAAGCAAAGATTTCAGACCATGATCCATGAATGACCGGGTCAGAAGTGGGGTGTCCACTCGCTTTGGCATTCGGTTGCACGCAACCTCTGCCAAAGAGGGCCATCTGTAGACACCCCACCTTCTGCTACACTGTTGGTAGAGATAGCTGGATGAATGGAGGACCATACCCCCAAATCTCAAGTCCAAACTCAGCCAAATCACCCTTGTAAGCCCCAATCCATAGCCCAACTCAAGCCTGAACCCAGTCAATCCACCCCTAAACATCAGCCTAAAAAACCCCCCATAAGAAAAGCCAGTCAAAAAATCCTAAAAAAGTCAAACTCACTGAGTCAACCCGCTGAGTTAACCCGTTGAGTCAACCCGCTGAGTCAACCCGTCGAGTCAAAACACCGAGTCGACCCGCTGAGTCAACTCACCGAGTTAACCCACCGAGTCAAACAGAAGCCCCGAGAAATGACCGTACCACGCGCTGGAAATCGAGGAACGTCTATTTACGGGTTCTGCCACTCTCCGCTGCTATAAATACCCCTCTCCCCTTCTCATTTCACAGGCCACTTCCCTCTCTTCAGTCCGAGAGCTTTGAGTCCACCTCTCCATCCTTTAGCCCATTCCTCCACCAAGGAGAGCCCGAGTGAGGAGATCCTAGCCCTGGTCCAGCCCAGCTTGACCACTGGTCGAAGTCTCCCAAGCCATCCAAGTCTTGATCCAGCCACTCGAAGCCAATCCTTGCGACACCTCCGTCCATCTAGCTGTTCCTTACTAGCATCATCTCATTTGCATCTAGCATAAGTGCAACAATTACTTTTCTTCCAACCCCCCTGCTTCACTGTAAGCACTTTGATCATTCAAACATACAGCATGCATCTCGCATAAAGCACCTGTCAGTTCGAGCGTATGCTCTGGGCTTGCCTGTTAGTGGAACCTGCCCATCAGAAACTCTTACTGTTCAGACCTGCATTCATGTACATATCACTACGAGCACTTTGAATATTCAAACAGACAGCATGCATCATCTCACATAAAGCACCTGTCAGTTCGAGCGTATGCTCTGGGCTTGCCTGTTAGTGGAACCTGCCCATCAGAAACTCTTACTGTTCAGACCTGCATTCATGCATCATGTCATCTATGAGAATGTACGAGGATTAAAACAGACTTTCAAGTGTTAAGTTCGATTCTGTGAAGTAGAGACCGTACTTTGGTACGGGCAGTGTGTGTGGTGCTTAACCTCTTCCCACCCTGTAATCGTGATCCCTTACCTCGAATCTCTAGCCGCAGATCAATAGGAGTCATTTTAGAGGAAGGAATCTTCGGATCCCCTTCTCTAACGTTTCTACGGGGTCTAGCCGACTGTAGATTCGAAATAACTAGCTAGTGGCGACTCTGGTCTTATATAAACTCATTTAAACACATCCAGCTTAACACAACAACCAAACAAAGCCCTCGAGAATGAGGCAAGCCAGTGGCACAAACGGCGATTCTCACTCATGCATCCTCTTCTTCTTCTTTTCCCGAAAGGAAAGGGACGATAACGTCGTGTGGGAGCGCGGAACGGCGAGGGTCCACACAAAGAAACAGCATCTTGGGACGATGGACCTGATCGACCACGGGTCGGGATCTTGACCAACTCGCTGACCAAACACCTGTATAAAAAAGAAAATCCCCAGGGAAGCACCACCCTGCAAGCAAGAAGCTCAAAGTTCTCTGCATCTCCAGCAAAAGCAAAATCGTCGAATGGAAAGAGAATGAGCCAAACCATGTATTCATCATCAAATATGCATCTCCATGCATCCCCATGCATCGCATCAATCATCATGTTTACCTACTTTCAAAATAAAAGTCGGTTAGCCAAAGACCCCACAGGCACCCCTAGTGGAGGCACGTGCAAGCCAGATTTCCATTTCAAAAAGATAAAAAAGTATTTCTATTTGCAAATAAAAAACCCACAGAGTATCACTCCCCAGAGTGGGTATCTTTTCAAAAACCCAAAAAATATTTTTCCAGTAGAGCGTTCGGCCTCCAAAACACCAGGAGATCTTCCATATCTCTAGGTAGGAGCAGACGCAAAAATCAAATAAGATCCAATGTCTCGTGGTTTCTCCGAAGACCATCGGATCCAATGTACTCAAAGTACGGTCGAACTGAACTCCAGTGTCAGTGCGGGTCGTACCACATGCCAAGATACGAAAAGATGAAAGCCAAAAGGCTCGGTCAAAGAAACCATTTGAATAGGTGGGAACGATGAATTGTAACCCAAGTATCAAAATCAGCAGATCGGGTGGAAAGAGTCCACCCGCACATACCTAGGCGTGGATGCTTGAAGTACCTTGATTGAGTCCAAGTCGGCGTAGTAGAATCTCGTAAGACTACATGACGCAGGGCATCTAACCACTTTGAGAGTCAAGCGAAATAAGTACTCCTGGAGTGATCCGGGAAAACATCAAACATCACAACCAATCTCAGGGTCAGCAACCTTGTAAGACTACGACGCAGAGGCTCTGCTGTACCTTTCTGATGTTAGTACCGATCGGGAATGGAAGGGTTGCGATTGGATACCCAGGTTGCAGCAAACTGTAGGGACAATCGCAACGTTTTCTCCAAACTTCCGCGGTATGTGTGAGTTATCAATCTCCAAACAATCAACTGACTCAGATACAAAGGACAACAAAGATTCCAGACCATAATCTAGGAAGGAATGAATTGCAAACCCAGCATCAAAACCAGCAGATCGGGTGGAAAAAGTCCACCGGCAAATACCTAGGCGTGGATGCCTAAAATCCTTGATTGAGTCCAAGTCGGCGTAGTAGAATCCCGTAAGACTACATGACACAGGGCATCTAACCACTTTGACAGTCAAGCGAAACAAGTACTCGTGGAGTGATCCGGGAAAACATCAAACATCACAATCAATCTCAGGGTCAGCAACCTCGTAAGACTACGACGCAGAGGCTCTGCTATACCTTTCTAATGTTAGTACCGATCGGGAATGGAAGGGTTGCGATTGGGTACCCAGGTTGCAGCAAACTGCAGGGACAATCGCAACGTTTTCTCCAAAGTTCCGCGGTATGTGCGAGTGATCGATTTCTAGACGATCAACTGACACAGATGCAAAGGCAAGCAAAGATTTCAAACCATGATCTATGAATGACCGGGTCAGAAATGGGGTGTCCACTCGCTTTGGCATTCGGTTGCACGCAACCTCTGCCAAAGAGGGGCATCTGTAGACACCCCACCTTCGGCTACACTGTTGGTAGAGATAGCTGGATGAATGGAGGACCATACCCCCAAATTCCATGTCTAAACTCAGCCAAACTCACCCTTGTAAGCCCCAATCCATAGCCCAACTCAAGCCTGAACCCTGTCAACTCACCCCTAAACATAAGCCTGAAAAAACCCCCATAAGAAAAACCAGTCAAAAAATCCTAAAAAAGTCAAACTCACTGAGTCAACCCGCTGAGTCAAATCACCGAGTCAACCCGCTGAGTCAAATCACCTAGTCAACCCGCTAAGTCAAACTGCCGAGTCAAAACACCGAGTCAAATCACCGAGTCAACCCGTTGAGTCAACCCACCGAGTTAACTCATTGAGTTCCAAGCAGCGGCCCCGAAGCAGGACCGTACTGCTCGCGGGATCCCGAGAACGTCCGTACGGGCGGCCCCCTGGGTGCCGCCCAAATTTATTTACGAGTTCTGCCACTCTCCGCTGCTATAAATACCCCCCTCCCCTTCTCATTCAAGCATCCCTTCGAAGTCATCCAGCCCGAGTGCAATCCGTCTCTCCACCCTTTAGCCCATTTTTCCACCAAGGAGAGCCCGAGTGAGGAGAGCCTAGCCCTGGTCCAGCCCAGCCTGACACTTGTCCAAGTCTTCCAAGCCATCCAAGTCTTGATCCAGCCACTCGAAGCCAACCCTTGCGACACCTCCGTCTACCTAGCTGTTCCTTACTAGCATCATCTCATTCGCATCTAACATAAGTGCAACATTTACTTTTCTTCCAACCCCCCTGCTTCACTACAAGCACTTTGATCATTCAAGCACACAACATGCATCTCGCATAAAGCACCTGTCAGTTCGAGCGTATGCTCTGGGCTTGCCTGTTAATGGAAACCTACCCATCAGAAACTCTTACTGTTCAGACCTGCATTCATGCATTAGTCACTATGAGCACTTTGATTATTCAAACACACAGCATGCATCTCGCATAAAGCACCTGTCAGTTCGAGCGTATGCTCTAGGCTTGCCTGTTAATGGAAACCTGCCCATCAGAAACTCTTACTGTTCAGACCTGCATTCATGCATCATGTCATCTATGAGAATGCATGAGGATTAAATCAGACTTTTAAGTATTAGTTTGATTATGTGAAGTAGAGACCGTACTTCGGTTCGGGCAGTGTGTGGGGTGCTTAACCTCTTCCCACCCTGTAACCGTGATCCCTTACCTCGAATCTTTGGCCGCAAATCAAAAGGAGACATTTTAGAGGAAGGAATCTTCGGATCCCCTTCTCTAACATTTCTACGGGGTCTAGCCGACTGTGATTCGAAGTAACTGGCTAGTGGCGACTCTGGTCTTATATAAACTCATCTAAACACATCCAGCTTAGTGACACAAACGGCGATTCGCACTCACGCATCCTCTTCTTCTTTTTCCGAAAGGAAAGGGAGAACGTCGTCGGGAGCGTGGAATGGCGAGGGTCCACAGAATGGCGACTTCACTGGGGATAAGCTAGTCCCACTAGTCATGATCCAACTTGAAAAACAAAATCCTTCCTATGCTTGAAAGTCATTAGTCCTCATATAATCTCATCTGCATAGCATTCTACCCAAAATCCAAAAAAAAAGTAGTGCATACTTCCTACCATTACTCCTCCAAACCAAATCACCCTGCCACGTCCAATACAAAATCGACATGGCTCTCCTAATCCCTATACCTGAGGCTTCCTCTCCATTGTTAATCTTGAGTGAATCCATGTCAATTCCTGGCATCCAAGAGCTACAACAAAGCATGAAGGCTATGCAGGAAATGCTTCTCCGATTCACACAAGCCCAGGCTTTAGCAGCCAGCAATCAAGGTGATCCAGTTCAACAACCACAACAACCATCTCTTCCAGCCTCCAGTTCATCCCAACCACAGCTACCAGGGTTGGCGCAGGACTTTCAATACCCTCCTAATGAAGGCCCTCAATCAGAACAACCCTTGACCTCGGGGCATTTCTTCCAGTATCATCCTGCAAATAGGAGCCATTTTCAAGTTTCTTTACAGTCTCCCTTCTCAGCTCCAGTCCAACAAAGTCCCTATAATGGGAGTAATTATCAGGCCCAACTCCCTTCAAGTAGGAATCATAGGAGCATCAATGACACCAATTATTACAAAAGGGCGCCAGCTCAGTCCTGGCAAAGGGCAAGATCTCATTCATCTGGTCCCTCTGAAATCGAACAACTCCGAGAACAGATGCGAGAGATGAAGAAAAAGTTACAAAAGGAGCAAAGGGTGGATCTTCCATCCACTAAGTTCAGGGACCTTTGTCCATTTCCCGATGCAATGGTACTTCAAGGCTTTCAGGTACCAAAATTTAAAAGATATGATGGGACAGGGTGTCCTATAGACCACTTGAGAGCATTTTGTAGTGAGTTAGATGCTGTGGCAAGCAACGACAGGGCGTTGATCCGTCTGTTTCAAAAGTCACTGAAAGACGATGCCCTAGACTGGTACACATCATTGGATTGTCATTGCATCAGGACTTGGGAGCAGCTCTCCCAGGCTTTTGTCGACAGGTTCGCATACAATCTTAACATGGCACCCAAGAGAGTGGACCTCGCAGCTCTCAGACAAAGAAGTGATGAAACATTATCAGCTTACGTTGGACGGTGGCGGGCCATGGCCGCTAGAATGAAGACTCCCATCGACGACGAAGAGCAAATTTCCATGATCGTCCACTTGGCAAATCCAAGTGTCTCTGGATACCTTGTCTCACATCCATATGCGAACTTCACCCAACTCATTTGCGTCGGGGAACAAGTCGAAGCCGGAATAAGGGCTAGGATGATCTCCCCTTGGTGGCCTTATCAAGCCTCTCTTATACAACCGATAGTGGAAGAAGAGCCTATTGAATACGAGAATGATAATGGAAGTGTCCTCATCCCTCATCCAATAGAAGAAGACGACCTTGTCGCCTTTACCGAAGGTACACTATTCCTCCCTCAGCATGGACAACCGCAGCAACAGCAACAGTTAAGATGGAGCTCACAGTTCCCTAATCAAGGTTGGCAAGGGGCACCCCTAACCAGTCCAGTTTCAGAACCCCTCATCCTGTAAGGGGCATCTCCAGTTGATCCAGTCTCCGCAATGCAAGGGGCACCTCCTGCCTATCCAGCTTTCATAAGCCAAGAAGAGCCTCCTCTCTAGTTTATCCGTGTCATCGACTCTAGTTCAGAGTTCGAACCTCTCATCCTACAAGGGGCACCCTCAACTATTTCAATCCCAGAGCCCATCATCATGCAAGGGGCACCTCCAGTCGATTCATTCCTCTCGCTAGCCAACGAAGGGCACAATCTGTCCATCCCAGTCAACCAAGGGGACGACCTCCCCGTTGCGGCATCACTCAGCCAAGGGCACAACCTGCCCATTTCTCAAGATGATTATTTTTTTAGAAAGTAGCAAATAAGCTCTGATTTAATAAGTTAGGAAGATGTTACTTTTTGAAACTCGGCTTGTTTAGCTTAAGCAGTTAGACATTTTAGACTAATTTTTTGACAAGTTTGTCCTTAAACTTTTCAAATAATTCCCATCTTACCCTCTTCTTCTCTTTACAATTTCTTCATGGTAGTCCCACATGATGAACGACCCATAGTGAAGGTGGCCCCCACATGATGAATAGCCCATATCAAAGGTGTGCTTACATAATGTATAGTCACATCAGAGGTGAGCCCCACATGATGGATGACCTACTTTAAAGTGTGGCCCCACATGATGAACGATCCACATCAAGCAAGCCCTACCTGATGGATGGTCCACATCAAAGGTGGGACCTACATGATAGATCGTGGATATGTGACCACATGATGGAAGGTTAACATTAAAGGTGGGCCCACATGATGAATGACCCATATAAAGGGTTGGGCCCCACATGATGGACAATCCATGACAAAGGTGGGACCTACATGATGGATGGTGGACATTAAAGGTGGGTCCCACATAATGGATTGCCCACATTAAGTGGGCCCCACATGATAGATGGTCCACGACAAAGGTGGGACCCACATAATGGATGGTCTACATTAAAGGTAGGACCCATGTGATGGATGGTGGATATTGAATGTGGGACCACATGATGGAAGGTTGACATTAAAGGTGGGCCTACATGATGAATGACCCATATTGAAGGTTGGACCCTACATGATGGACGGTCCACAGCCAAGCTGGGACCTACATGATGGATGGTGGACATCAAAGGTGGGTCTCACACTGATGAACAACCCGTAATGAAGGTGGGGCCCTACGCTATGAATGGTTCACATCAAAGTGGGCCCACATAATGGATGGAGTGAGCTTCACATGATGGATGGCCCACATAAAAGCGTGTCCCCTCATAATGGACAATTCACATCAAGTGGGCCCTGCCTAATGTACCGTCCACATCCAAGGTCTCTCATGTGGATGACCCAAATCCAAAGTGGGCCATATTATGGATGATCCACATAGAAGGTGCACCCCACACGATGAATGGTGGATGTTAAAAGTGGGCCCCACATGATGGACAATTCACTTCAAAGGTAGGGCCCACACTATGGACACATCAAATGTGGAGTCATGTGATGGGTGATGGGTAATGGACATTGAGGGGCCCCACATAAAGGACAATTGAGCCCCACATGATGGATGGTCCACCAAAACAACCATTTGGATTGCTCTTATATTAAAGTTGTTGTAATCTTTAAAAACGACGTCAACTACCCTTAAAAAAAGCTTTTATTTAAAAGTTCTACCAAACATGCTTATTTTAAATAATAGCTTATTTTGGATATTTTACCAAATGAGCTTATTTAAAACAAGAGCTAGAACAAAAAGGGTTTACTGGAGTTGCTCTTATTGAATTAGAGTAGAGATGCCAAACGAGCCCTTAGTTTATTTGATTCAATATTCATGGTTTTGATTTATGAATTTAAGTTAATTAGTTTAAATTTCTAGTATTGGTGAAAGTTTTGATCTATAAAATCTCTTGATCCATTGTTGACTCCGGACACATTAGATACTTAGAATTTCCTGTGATTAATCACTTAGATCTTCATGAGAGAATTAATTGATTAAAATTCATATTTTTGTTAGGAATTATTATATGAATTAATTGTTTTATCATCCGACTAGAAGGAATCATTATATGATTCTAGTTGATTTATCACATTGAATCAATGAACTAATCACCATAAATTGGTTGAGAGTAGATCTTGGGTGCCTTAGTTGTCTTTTATTTATTGTTTTATGCAACTCAATTACATGGATTAAAAACCCATAAACCATCTTTTTAATTAGTTTAGTTTTAGAACTGTTTTTAACCTAAATCAGTCCATGTGGATCGACCTCAAACTTTAAGTACTTTGCTACTTTGTAGCTTGCACTTGGGTGTGCAGCCCTACGGTTGTAACAATCGTCACCGAACCCCAACGTAATGGTAGTGCCTTCATAGGTCAAAGAGACGAGGAAGGATCCGTCCCATGCCAAACTCCGTCTACCAAGCTTCATAATCTCGATTCGGCATTACGAAGTAGCGAGCTGGCAGCCCAGCAAGAAAAGCCAAGAAGTCTTCAGCTGCAACTTGGTCCAACGGGCCGGTTCCAAAAGCGATGAGTCCAGAACAAATGAGACACCTGTGAGATGACGAAGCAACCATTCACCCAGGTACCATTTATATGTATCTGGATCGGAATACAGATGGCGTTGACATGAAGCCTCAAGGGCTACGGCCCCGGGAGAGATATGAACACGGGAGCCCAAGCATAGGATGTCATATGGAACTGTCCAAACCAAGCGCCATCGCAGAAAGGATTGGAGGTCGTCTGCAAGCATTAAAAGAGAAGCACTTACATCTTCCCGAGCAAAGTTGTCGATATCCGCTCTCCAATTGTCCTCTAAAACACGAGGAGTTCAGTCACAATTGTCCGGTTGCCACAACATAAATCGGCAACATGGTGGATCAAGGTCCTTCAAAGGAGCGGCCAAGTGTGGGAAATGATTATAAAAATATGTCTAAACACCACAAGGAAAAGAGTCAGGGGAAAGCTGTGTCACTCAAAGAAAATCAAGGCTAAAAGATGAAGGGCTACCTTGATAAGTGCTCAAAAGCCCGTAAAAGACTTGCTAAAATGAGAGACCTTGTCCAATCAATAGAACAGGTGGGCTAGTAAAGAGGCATTCCCGTTATATGGGAACAATAAATCCTCAAGCAAATGGACTGACCTGGGGTTCATGCGTTCATTACCGTGACGAAAGATAAAGGAACCCAAGGCAAACATGACCATAACACGGGCTTTGTAAATGGCCATCCGATCAGTCATGGGGATCACAGGTCCAAAAGTGGTTGTTGGCCATCTAAGCTTCAGTTGCCTATAATAAAACTCACTGGAAGGGGGAATTGCCCTAAGTAGATTGTCCCAGACCGTGTCAGTTATGGAAGGTAGGCTATTAGCAGGAGGAACACGTGCACCATGGACATAAAGCCCGACGTACATAAAGATGTCTAGTGGGGTGATGCCCCACTCACCACAGGGAAGCTAAAAAGTTAGGTGTTGTCCCACCAACGCTCACTGAGGGCCGTAATCAACATCTTGTTGGATTGAGGGAACCGTAGGGTTAATAGCCCAGCGAAAGGCGAAGCCTTTAAGATAGTATTCAGGCAAGGTTGTGGATTGAGAAACCACTGCTCCCAGTTCTTACGAGACCCTTGGCCCTTGATGACTGACAAGGGCAAACCTAGAGCAGCTTGGGAAGACAAATGGTCACCATTGCGAGGGGTGTAAGCAGGATCAACCACAGGCTCAGCTAAAGAACTAGCATGGCTACGGGGTCTCCTCGACATATCTACATATATAGGAGCAAGAGTAAGGTAAGCGCCTCACCTTATCTCTTTAACATTGTATTGACTCATCAAATCTAAGTGGACCATGGGAAAAGGTCCGCATGGTTGAAGACCTCAAGATTCAAATGCACCACATATACAAGGGAACTCTTCCCATGCCCCCAAAAAGATGTGAAAGAGGAGACCCTTCCTCAGGTAAGCCAATCTTCGTAAATGCACATGGACAAGTATTAAAGGGAGGTGGACTAATAAAATGGGCTAAGAAGTGATCAAGAAAGCACTAAAAAAAATAGTCTAAGGCTCACTTGGGCAAAGGTTACCAATTCCCTTGGCATGTATATATGGGTCCCTAAAAAGATAAAGTTAAGGACCATGTCTCTTATGTGGACTACGATGATAATTCGCGGCCCACCTAAATCCATGGAAAATTCACATTCTCATGTGAGCTAGAAGGGACCTTTGTGGCTCACCCCAAATGCAAAAGACAATCATGCAAAAATCCAAAAACATTCCAACGCGAGCCAAAAGGGGCAACTGATCACGGTCCATTCATCCAAGAGACTTGTTACTTAAGCCTTTGGGCCATTTGAACCTAAAATTCAAAAGAGATTTGATCGCCTTTGTCCAAGTAAGCTCAAATGAGAGCATGGGCCCACTTAAGCCCAAAACATTTCCAAGAGATTTTGGGCCCATAAAACATGTCCAAGGCACATGGGAATGTAAGATGAACAAGTCCTTTACGTGTTCATGTGGACTCGCTAGGATATGACTAAGGTCCACATAGGCATGAAAAACCTAAGCCCCTTTGTCAATACTTGTATGGGCCCCAAAGGCAAATCTCAAGGCCCAAGTCCAAAGAGAATTAGCTATTTTGGCCCAAAACATACACGTGAACCTAAAAAGCACTTCAAGGTTACTTCAAGTTCAAAATTCAATCAAAGGGACTAGTTCACTCGTCCACATCTACATGGACCCAACATGAAATCATAAGCCCATTTGAATTCTAAACAACCAAGTAAAGGCATGGACTTCTCCCTCTTAGCCATATGGACTCATGAGAATCCTTGGCCCAGTTTGAGAAAATTTGGAAGGCAAAAATCTGATGTGGGCCCTTCTACTTTCATTGGGCCAACCACATTCAAAAGGAAGGCATGGAAAGAAAAAAGAAAAAAAAAAATGCATGGAAATGAAAGAAAAAGAGCATGAAAGAAAGGTAAATATGGGGGACCAAAGTGAGGATTGGGCCCACCCATGGGGCCCAAGGGCTCACTTTGGAACCAATATTACATGACCAACCAATTCCCAAAAATGAATCTCTGCCATAAAAAGATTGATGTGCATGGGAGAAATGACATTTAAAGATTGTATAAAGGAGAAACAAATGAATGAAAGAGTAGAATATTGAAAGCACAACTCTCATGCACCAACTTGACCTTAGAAAGTACTCTGCACCACACCTTTCTCCACCTAAGCCCTTGAAGACCACATTCAAAGAGAAAAGAAAAGGCATGTGAGGATGAAAAGATTTATGTAGAAATGGGCAAGACACCCTATTACCTGGCACCTTGGAAAAACCAAGGTGCAAAGGAGGGACTGACCACACCCTATGCGCCGCTAGTTACTTTTTGAGTGAAGGGATTGAGCATATCTCTCTCCCCTTAGGAAGAGAAGGTCACCTGCCAGGTGTCTCATATGAATTACAAAGTTAAGGTGATGGAAGAGAAAAGAGAGAATAAATTAAAAAAATGGTGGGAAAATTAGAAATTAAAAATCTCATAAGAAGTCGAGGAGAATTTGAGGAGATGTTGTAGAGAGGAGAGAGGGAATCCTTTTGAAATTCCAAAATGTATTCCAATAAAAACTAGCATCGATCGCGATTGTCGATTCACAATCCGATGGACCGAATCATCTTTCAAAAGTTCCAAAATATATTTTAATAAAAACCAGTATCAATCATAGTAGTCGATTCGCAACGATGGATTGGATCACCTTAAAAAAAATTCAAAAATATATTTCAATAAGAATTAGCATCAATCGCAACCATTGATTCGCAATCTAATGGATCGGTTCATCTTTTAAAAATTTCAAAATATATTCCAATAAAAACAAACATCGATTGTGACCGTTGATTCACGATATGATGTATCGGATCCTCTTTCAAATTTCAAAATATATCTCAATAAAATCTGACATCAATTGCGACCATCGATTCACAATCCAATGGACTAGATCATCTTTAAAAAATTCAAAAAATATTTCAATAAAAACTGGCATCGATCGCGACTGTCGATTTGCGATCCAATGGACCAAATCATCTTAAAAAATTCTAAAAATATTTCAATAAAATCGGCATCAATCGCAACCATCAATTTGCGATCTAATGGATCGAACCATCTTTCAAAATTTTCAAAAATATATTTTTATAAAAATCGGCATTGATCACGACTGTCGATTCGCGATTCGATGGATTGGATTATCTTTTAAAAAATTCTCAAAAAATATTTCAATAAAACTAGCCATGATCACAATCGCACCTCGGGTATTCTCGTCTCTAAGGGAGTTCCAATAGCAGACAATCTAAGGAGATCCCTAAGGAGTCTGATCAATCTTTAGGATGATTGACCTGATCAGTCACAAATCAGGATCTTGACCAAAGTTGCCGGCCAAAAACACATCATCACCAATAAACACTGAGCCGAATCACAACCAATGGTCCGTATTACCTAAATAAACCCCCAATTACACCTTGGCCACTCAGGCCACATCCCCAATGAGTCTGATGACACTTTGAGTCGATAGAACCGATCGATCATTTCTGACGAATCGAAATCTTGATCATGGAAACTAATCAGACCTGCACGGATGACGGTTGAGACAACTCCCCAAAGGAAACTCTCCCCAGCGGATCTTAACCCCAAATATGGGCATCAAAAGCAATAAAAAATAAGAATTTCGTGCAGTCCAACCTGATCATGATCGTCAAAACACCAAAGCAATAAAACCAAATAACTATCTTAAAATCCAAAAAAAATCACATCCCCAACAGAGACGATCTCGATCACAACCGTCAGATTGCAACACAATAGATTAGATCCATTCACCAAATCACAAAAGTAACACTTCCAATAAAGAATGATCCTGATCGTGGCTACCTGGCCACGGAAAGACGAATCAACCCCTTGCATGTTTTCAATAAAAACTAGTTCACTAAAAGCCCATCGGCATCCCTAGTGAAGGTAACCACATGAGTTTAATCATCTTCACAAAATCATTTTGCAATAAAATCCACATAAAGCATCACTCCCTAGGGTGGGAAGCTTTCAAAATCCGTAAATAGTTTCAAAGCAAAGTGTTAGGCTTTCGAGGCATCAAGGGATCTTTCATATCTCTGGGTGGGGCCAGCACAAAATCAAATAAGATCCAATATCTCGTGGTTTCTCCGGAGACTGTCGGATCCGAATGCACATATAGTACGAGCGTTTTAAACTCCAGTGACAGAACGGTGTACTGTATGCTAATGTAAGGAGAGATGATAGGCTACAACTGGTAAGAAAAAACCTCTGAACGGTAGAAACGATGAATTATAACCTAAGTGTCAAAACTAGAAGATTGCATAGAAAAAGGTCACACACATATACCTGAAATTGCGTCGGGTAGTCTAACACGACACCCTATGCATACACGTGCAGAAGCTTACAGAGCAACTAGAATTATGGCTAAACCTATAAGAGGGGGTGATTAGGACCTTTTTAAAACTATTTTCGCCTACTTAAACAATTCAACAAATTAAACTACATAAGCGATTAACACTTCGGCTTCCAAGCCTAAGTGGGTCCAATCAAAAGACTAGCAAGTGATAAGTGCAATCAGCAACCTAGTCTAAACAACTCATGTGGACTAGAGAGGATAGATCAAAAAATGCTCAAGTCAACATGAGGTAGTGAAAGTATATCTTGTAAGTGTGGATGTGCCTATCAAGTGCCTAGCATACATTCCTAACTAAGCATTCATAATTAACCAATTTAAACACAATGCATAAAGAGAAATGAGCTCAAGAACAATCACAAACACAAGAATGTATAGTGGTTCGACTACTTGTCTACTCCACTCCCAGTTCAAGTACTCAACCCCTTTGAGCACACCGGCATTTACTGGGGAGTTTAAATCTGGTTCCTCCCAACCAAGGTGTTTTAATTCAGATTCACTGAACCGGGGAGTTTATAGGTTCCTCCCAAACTACACGTTTGCACCCGTGTTGGTGGCTCCCCCTTGGAGACTTTGTTTAGGCCGACTAACGAGCCAAGGAACGGCTAACATCCCTAGATTTTAGGCCCAACTAATAGGCCAAGGATCGGCTAACGACCCTGGATCAAGTTTGTCAAACAAACTCTACACTCAACTCCCACAGGGAATTGAGTGGATGGACTCCTAACAAGACAACCTTACTTGTCGGATTGAGCCCCTTTGTAGTGCCGCTTTGGGTTGCTTCTTCTCGCTCTCTCGTGCTTGAATCAGCTCCCCTTGTGCTCCCCCGATCTTTGATGCCGCTGCTTTGCCAAGGCTTCAGCTTCGAGATTAGCTACCTTACATGTGATGGTCCATTGGAGATGCACAAGGTGCTAGGGAATGGTGAAACCTCTACAAATGGTAGGAAATGGGTTTCCTGGAGGAATACACCCATTTGGACTCCTAGGTAGTGTTTAGACAAGGGATTTAACTATCATCAAGGTGTCTAAACCCTAGGAATCAAGAAGGAACAAGTCCATTCTCATGATGCCATTGAATGGCCCAAGCTTGTGATGAAAACACAAGGAGAATGACTTGCTTTGGGTTTGGAATAGAGCCTCTAATGATCTCTAGCAATGGTGGCTTCTATCTCCTCAAAATTCCCTCCCATGGCTCAAAAACGAATCCCTATCTTTAAATAGATTTTCTTCCAATGGTCAAAAAACGGGCAGATTCGTGCATCTCCGATTGATCAGAAAAAGGATCCGATTGATCGGAGACCAGTCCGATTGATCGGAAATCAGTCTAGTGGATTCTCTGGAAGATATTCCGATTGATCGGAAACATGGTCCGATTGATCGGACTGACCCCTTCCGATGGATCAGAAGACTGTCCGATTGATCGGAAATATGTCCAATGGATTTTCAAGGTTGCTGGAGCAATTTTCGATTGATCGGAACTTCTGTCCGATTGATCGGAGCCCTATCGGAGCCAACGTCCGATTGATCGGAGATCAATCGAAAACTGCTGTTTGAGCTGTTTTGATTACAGCAGCTTCCACCTCTTTAATTAGTCTAACTTATCATGTTTTTCATGGAGTTCTAAGACTAATAATGATGACTAAGGGTATACCTAGTTAGTGCAAGTCATCTAAGAGGTTAAGAGTTAGGTTTTGGTCAAGGCAAGGCACACCAAGGCATCACTTTTACCTGATTCTTCTTCCTTGATGTAGCTGGGCCACTTGAGTCTTCGGTCTTCGTCTTCATTAGGCTCAACCGACACTAGACTCACTGACGTAAGTGATTGACAAACAAGGTGCACTAGTATGCCACAGAAAAGTGCACTAACAATACCTAGTCCTGAATGCTTGTGACACTTGATCGATTCCAAGTCGGCATAGTGAGTTCCCCGTAAGATCACAAAAGTGCAGGGCAACTAATCACTTTGACGATAAAGCAAACAAGTACTCTTAAGGTGATATGGGAATCAACAGACATTCCATCTCTAGTCAATACCCTCTTAAGGCTATAGAAAGTGCATAGGCTCTATTGTACTGTGTTCTTCCAATGTTAGTACCGATCGAGAGCAGAAAGGTTATGATTGGTTACCCATAATGCCGTAGAAAGCATATGGATAATTGCAACGTTTTCCCCAAACTCTCGTGATATGTGCGAGTTATCTATTTCTAGACAACCAGTTGATATAAACACAAAGGTAGATAGTAAATTCATACCACAATCTACTACTGACTGGCAGAGGTTGGGTGTCCACTCACTTTAGCATTCGGTTGCACACAACATTTTCCAAAGAGGAGCATCTATAGACACCCCACCCTGGGCCGACAAGCTGATTAAGGTTGGATGGAATCTAAACCCTAAACCCGATCCTAATCTAAAGCTTAAACCCAGCTAAATCCTAACCCTAAAAACCTAACCTTAGGAAAACGTAGCCAAACTCGGTCAACTCACTAAGTCGATCCACTGAGTTGAGTCACCCAATCATCTTACGTAGTCAATCCATCCAGTCAACTCACCTAGTCAGGCCCAACCCTAAAACAGGCCTGATCCAAGCCCAAAACTAAAGCTCAATCAGAGTAGCGCATACAACAATGGAACATCCTTCAAAGCAGAGATAACATGCGTGTGGGGGAGCTCCCCTGCCAAAGCAGAAGACCTCGCTTGGCACTGGTGGCTTTTAGGAGCTGTCGGCTACGTGGTATGTCTCCTGCCTTAGTAGGAGCCTTATACGTGTGCAATTTCTCCCTTTGCAACCTTCTTTAGTGTGACACTATGAATTGACTCTGACGCCCTCCCCCTTTACTCATATTCATCATTTGACCAACGTATCTAACCCATGAGATCTTACCACATGGAAATTTCAAATCTAGACCGTCCAACGCTTTTATAACCTTGGACTTTCTAAGAATTGTAAAAAAAATGGGTTTGGGGGCTATAAATAGCTCCCTTTCTTTCCCATTTCAATCATCCAGTAATCGTCAAATCACTCACAATTCATCCAAGAGTCTCTCACACACACCCTTAGCCATCCATCCCATCCTTCCACCAAGGAGAGGTGAGAGCGATAGAAAAGAGAGCCTAGCCCTGGTCTAACCAAACCTAGCCAGATCCTTAGCCTCATGAGAAATCTAAATCCTAATCCAAGGCACTCAATGTAGTCCTTTTGACATTACTGTCCATTCAACCGTCCACTTTCTGAATCAGCTTCGTCAAACCATACATTAGCACTGAGCAACATCTATTCCCTTATCAACCCCCCGCTTGTCTCATTCATCAGCATTATATTGCATAACACTCAGGACCCGGTCAGTTCAAACGCATGCTCTGTTGCTTACTGATATAGTCGGATCCTACCTATCGAAAACTTGGACTGATTGGTTTCATGCACATCAAGTGGGCAGTTAAGGCGGATTTATCCAACCAAAAGTACAGCTTGTCATTGGCATTGCATTCAACACAACATCACACACACACACACACACACACACACACACACACACACACACACACACACACACTAACTATTGCATTATTAGCACGCGAGAACTAATCCCAACCATCAAGAGTTAGTCAGATCCTGTGAAGTAGAAATCGTACATTTTTATAGGTAGAGTGGGTGCCTAACACCTTCTCTCTTTATAACCATGGTCCCTTATCCATAATATTTAGTCGCAAATCAATGAATCATTTTAATGTTGGGGTTCTTCAGATTCTCTTCCCTAGCATTTCTATAGGGTATTTTTTTTTCTTTTGGGTTAGTACACACGCCCACTATTAGTACACCCACCCCCATTGTTAGTCACACTACAATGTTTGCCAACCCCACTTAGGAATTGATACCAAGACCTCAGTATTGGAACAAGGTTATTTTCACTCAATCTACCACTTGAGCTGTGGATCGAGGTATACATTTATATAATGTCTAGCTAATTGCAGAGATGAGTAATTGGCTAGTGGTGACTCCAATCTAATATATATAACAACACTCGACATACACACAAAAGCCCTCGAAAGAGGCAACCAATGAAAACACGATTTCATTTCCACCCTAGGATCCGACTATCCACATTAGGGTGGCTCTAATTTTCTTGCACACCTGATAAATGGGCTGGTGGGATTACCAAAGCCGATTGCATGTGAGCCTCGGTACAGAGGTATCCCTATGCTCAGGGTTGTGTGGGGTCTACAAAGATGTCTATGACAAATCTACTCCGTCCGGCTGTTTTAAAAAAACCAAAATAGGACAGGATTCTTAAAATCAGATAGATCCAGGTGGCCCATACCAACGAAAGGAACGGAAATGTCCACTGTTGAAACCTTCCCGGAGCTGGCCATAATGTTTATTAGTGGGGCTGTTAATGGGCCAGGCCTGGTGTAGGTTTTGGTCTGGATTTTGAACTGTTTCGGGCTGGGCCGTTAGGCTGGCCTTATTTAAATTCTAATTTTCTTTTTTTAGGCACGAGCCCCACTCATTGACACCCATATTTATTAGTCATCCAAAGCATTCACAAGGTCACTACTAAGATAAACCGTAGGCACAAGCATCATACAGGTACAAAAGTTCTGTCAACCCATGGCATTCAATCTCCACGTGAGTCTTGGATATGCCTTATTTTTAGACTTTGTCCTAACATGGTCTTGAAAAACAGATGGATGTAGTGGAATTGTCACGAACATCTCTGTGTGCCCCACGCAGCACTGGTCACGCAATCTGCTTCTTAGGATTACCAAGAGCGGATTACCGCCCTCAACTGCATCCAGTACGCCCAGACTGATGGTCAAGTCGACCTCGATATATATATTGTATATCACTAGGGGGTGTTTGAAATCTCTACAAATAAGAGCTTATTGGCTTATTTATTAAAAAAAAAAAAAAAACAAAGCTTTTAGACGGTTTGGTGAAAGTCTAATCAAGTGCTTATGTATTTAGAAAGTAGCAAATAAGCTCCGCTTTAATAAGTTGGGAGGTGTTACTTTTTTAAATGGAGCTTATTTAACTTAAGCTTTAAGACATTTTGGAAGAATTTTTGGAAAAGTTTGCCATTAAACTTTTCAAGTAATTCCCATCTTACCATCTTCTCTTCTCTTTACAATTTCTTCAAGAAAGGCCCACATGTTAAACGACCCAAAGTGAAGGTGGGCCCCACATAATGAATGACCCATATCAAAGGAATCAAAGGTGGGCCTACATAATGCATGATCACATCAAAGGTGAGCCCCACATGATGGATGACTAACTGCAAAGTGTGGCCCCGCATGATGAACGATCTACATCAAGCAGGCCCTTCCTAATGATGGTCCACATAAAAAGGTGGGACCCACATGATGGATGGTGGACATTGAATGTGGGACCATATGATGGAAGATTGACATTAAAGGTGGGCCCACATGATGAATGACCCATATTGAAGGTTGGGCCCCACATGATGGGTGGTCCATAGCAAAGGCGGGACCTACATGATGGATGGTGGACGACAAAGGTGGGACCCACATAGATGGATGTTCCACATCAAAGGTAGAACCCACGTGATGGACGAGGGATATTGAATGTGAGACCACATGATGGAAGGTTGATATTAAAGGTGGGACTACATGATGAATGACCCATATTAAAGGTTGGGCCCCACATGATGGACGGTCCATAGCTAAGGTGGGACCTACATGATGGATGGTGGACATCAAAGGCGGGTCCCACATGATGGACTATCCACATCAAGTGGCCCCACATGATAGTGGTCCACAACAAAGGTGGGAGCCACATGATGGATGGTGGACATCAAAGATGGGCTCCTCATGATGAATGACTCATTTAAAGTGGGGCCCCACATCAAGGTGGGCCCACGTAATGAAAGGTTAACATCAAAGGTGGGCCCCACATGATAGATGGCCCGCATCAAGGTGTGGCCCAACATGACGGAACATGCGCATCAAGTGGGTCCCATTTGATGGACAATCCACGTCAAAGGTTGGACCCACATGATGGATGATGGTCGTTGAAGGTGGGCCCACATGATGAACGACCCATAATGAAGGTGGGGCCCCACACAATGAATGGTCCACATCAAGGTGCGCCCATATAATGGACGGAGTGGGCTTCACATGATGGATGAGCCACATAAAAGTGTGGCCCTTTATAATGGATAATTCACATCAAGTATGCCCCACCTAATGGATGGTCCACATCCAAGGTCTCCATGATGGATGCCCCATATCCAAAGTGGACCATAAGATGGATGATCCACATAGAAGGTGCACCCCACATGATGAATGATGGATATCAAAAGTGGGCCCCACATGATGGACAATCCACTTCAAAGGTAGGGCCCACACTATGGACACATTAAATGTGGAGTCCACATGATGGGTAGTGGACATTGAGGGGTCCCACATAAAGAACAATTAGCAATGATGTTGGCCCCACATGATGGACGGTCCGAAACAACCATTCGAATTGCTCTTATATTAAAGTTCCCGTAATATTTAGAAATTATGTCAACTACCCATTAAAAAAGATATTATTTGAAAGTTTTACAAAACTTGTTTATTTTATATAAGAGTTCTTTTTTTTTTTTTTTTTGGTGAGATTTTACAAAAAGAGCTTATTTAAAACAAGAGCTAGAGCAGAAAGGGCTTATCAGCCTGTTGAATTAGAATAGAGATTCCAAACGAGCCCTACGTCTATCCATTTTTCCATCTCACTTGGGGATATGTGAGCAGATCCAAATCTCAAATGGGCCACACCATAGGAAACAGTCGTGGTTTAACACCAACCATTAAAATCATTCCAAGGTCCACCGTAATGTTTATTTGCCGATGCTAGTGGTAATGTCACACAAATATCAGCTTGATGCAAAACTCTTATAAGCTGACAAGAAGCTTGTAATGGTCAATCACCACTGATACAGCTTTGATTTACATCTGCTTAATCTTCGCGCCCATGCCCTAAAATGAGCTGGAAAAACGGATGGACAGCGTTGATATAAATCAAAGTGGACCCCACCATCAGGGCCGCACCTGATCGGCTCCCGGATTTAACACTTATGATGATGATCGGCTGGGATCTCTCACACCTGTGTGCGCCTATCCTACCACGAGAGAGCTGCAATTGGGCGACGCTTGGGTTGTCTCTACGATGATGGCCTTCCTCATTTCCAATCCAAGCAGCCTCCTCTCCCTATCTCCTTCGTATCCCTCCAAATGGAGGAAGAGAAGCTCTACAAAGCCTCTACTCCACCTTCCTCACTCCCAAATTCCTTCCTTCTCTCCTCAAAAGCCTCTGAGAGCGTCGACGCAGCAGCCCAAGTACGTGTATCCGGACCCCATTCCCGAATTCGCTGAAGCTGTGAGTTTCTTCTCTTTCCATTCCTCTTCTTCCTTTCGCCATTTTGGGTCATACCCATCTCACTTCGCATACTGTTTGACCAATCTGGGCCGTCCAAACCGTGGGGTTCGGTATGGATGGAGCATTGCCAAAAAATCTCACTGATTGTATAATCTTGACTAAGTGATTTTGCCTATTGAATTTGAACCGATCACTTTCTTATTTTCCTGTTTTCTTCCTGAAAGCATTTTAAAACTGGTGGATGGATAGGATTGCCCAACGCTTTAATTTTTTGAGATTCTTAATCTGTACATGTTTGGGAAATCTGGGCCGTCCAAATTGTAGGATCCGCCATGGATGGAGCATAGCAAAAAAAAAATCGCATTGATTGGATATTCTTGACCGGCTGATCTTGTCTATTGAATTTGAACCGACCATTTTCTTTTTATCCTGTTTCTTCCAGAATATCTTTTAAATTGCCCATTGGATGGACATGTTGAATGGATAGGATCTTCCAACGGTTTGATTTTTTGAGCCATGTCCCATCCATTATGTAGCACGCTTGCTTTTGACGGTCTTGATCGACTTACGCGTGCCACATGTTTGACACTGGATCATTGCTGTTTCATAAATGGCGGCAAGGGCAGGCCATCTTTATGTGGAACTTAGATATTAAATTAAGAAAAGATTTTGTCCTATGACAGAGAGCGATGGGTGATATGCAGGGAAACAAAAATTGTTCTTGTGGCAATGAATGACTCAAATGAATCTGTCCAGATAGTAGGATCTACTTGAGATGGTTTAGAAAACAAGCACTTGTACCTTTCTTAAAGGTAGAGAATACTATTGTCCAAAGAACATTTAATTTCAGGTTTAACACCCCGATAAATAGCTCAAGTGGTAGACTGAGTGAAGATAACCTCGTTTCAACACTGAGGTCTTGGTATCAATTCCTAAGTGGGGGGTGGCTAACATTGCTGTGTGACTAACAGTGGGGGTAGGTGTACTAACAGCGGGGTGTGTGTACGAACCAAACCCCCCTCGAAAAAAAAAATTAAAAAAAATCAGGTTTATAACATGAGAACTGATCACCTATAGCCGCTATTTGCACTACAGGGCCTTTTCAGCCATAAAGCCACAACATGATGCAAAAAGAAAAAAAGTTTTTCCTTTTTTTTTTTTTTTTCCCCATCATTTGGCTAAAAATGCTCAGTAAAGCAAATAGCAATACAGGCATCTGTAGGTGATCAGTTCTCAACATATCTACAATGGTCTCCATGATCCGGACAGCTTATTAGATATATAATGTGTACAATTTCCAAGTGAGTGCATATCATCCATCATAGTCCGCTGACTCAAGTAACTTATCTTTTATGTTGTTGGCTGCAACAAATTGGAAACAGGTCACAGAGGTGCTGCGATCCACACCATTCATTGGGTCTCTCCTATTGTGAATGGGTCCACTCTCTTAAAATCAAACGGTTTGGACCATTCCACCTTTTCAATTGGTGGGCATTTCCTGTTTGGTTCTGACCATTGTGAAATGCAAATACGTTACCAGTTATGCTTTACTGTTGTGCTTTACCCAAACACAGAAAACTGTTTACCTGGTAAATGCTTTACCAGTTAGCCAAAATATAAATAATAATTTACAAACATCCAAATAAGACCTTAGAATCTTTCACATTCTTCCTTGATTTAATCATGGTGTGGCCCATTAGATGAATGGTTTGGATCATGAAGTTTTGTGTGATTTAATCTATTTGTGTACATGGTAGATTGCACATTCTGATTTGTGCTGGCCTTTCCCTGTCTTGATGGTGAGAGCCTTGCAGCATTGGCCTAGGGGCAAGAGGCCAAGAGCTGAAGGCTGGTAAACTGCATGTGGCAACAGCAACATCCATTTTGATTTGCCATTTGTTATGTTTATGGTTTTCATAGGAAACCCGGAAGTTCCGAAGCCAGCTTCTAAAGAAGCTTTCCAAGGAGAAGGATACTTTTGGCAACGACATGGATGCAGTTGTGAATGTTTGCACTGAGGTATTGCTTCTTTGGAGGGAGTATGATTTTCGATTTTTTGATGGGTATGATGTGGATTGGAATTGTATCATGATTGATTTTGTGTTTGGTAGGTGGAATTTAGACTCATCCATAGGGCTTTGATAGAATGTGGGGCTTTGCATCAAGCTAGCATGCGGGGCCTGGTTCCCACTGTGGTATGATACGTGTATGATCTATCGGGGCCTGGTTTCCACCTCCATATGACACATCAGTGACCTATTGGGGTCTGCTGTGAACATGCCCTATACCAAAAATCAAGGTGGGACACTCATCAAGTGAGCTGCACATATGTTGAATCAATCATATAGATATCTATTCAGCACAACATTGGTCACGAAAGTATTTTTAGACAACCCAACAAAGCACAAAGCCAAGCTCTGCAAGAAAATTTATTACTATTCAAAGCATAGTGACAAATCTCCTTGTTGGCAATTTCTCGGCCCTGAAATGTCCTGGGAGATATTTAAAATTTGAGGGTTTTTTTTCAGGATATTATCAGGAAAATATTACCGAAAATGAAAATATTTATTGTAAATTACTATATATATATATATAACAATTTCCTTAATGTTTTTACTATTTTTCGAGTTAATATCACAATAGTGTTGCAATAAAATGCTACATTTTAAAATTTGTCAAGATTTTGAAAATCTCATGATAATATCATTTAATTTTCAAGATCTTGGTGATATTTGTCACACTGATTCGAAGAGTGCGTATTCTTTCGTAAAATTGGACTTTTTCTCTAAGCGTGATATGTCTGATCAGCGGATCAATATTATTGTTCTGTCCGTGGAATGGTCACGGTGTACACTACCTGACAGTGCCCCGATCTTTGACATGCACACCATCCAATAGTTGGAACCAGGCTTTGCATGGAAGCTGTAACCCTAACTCGTATTCAGTGCGAGCAACTTAGCCATTTAGTTAAGGCCCTATTTGGTTCGAGGAAATAAGAATATGAATTTGGTAAATCCATGAACTTGTTGGATTTGGATCTAGCAAATTCTGAAGTCCAATGATTTTGCAATCAAGCTACAAATCCATGGATTTGGGAGCCTTTATTGCAAAGGAATTTTCTTCTTTTTTTTCCCCTTCCCTCCCCCCCCCCACTGGTTGCTTTTGTAAGATTTGTCATTTTGAGGATTTGTGAAGTCTTTTGTTTAATTTTTTGGGATTTGAATTTGCCCCAAATTCATGTATTTGTGGAGGTGTGGATGTGGGAAATGCATGGATATGGCAAATTCCCAACAAAAAAAAAGAGGGTAGAGATTTGAAATTTGTGGATATCACAAATTCCTGACCCTATCCCCATGCTGCCATGTCAGGTGCCATACACATGGCACATGTGTCTGATATTCTAACCATGCATATAACAGGCTTCATTACTAATGGGCCAGTAGCCCAAAACTGCCTTGATTAGACACTCCTAACCAACAGCAACCCAAAATTGCCCCTGATTAGACTATCCTAATCTTGAAAT